>VYZV01035379.1:16901-39325 GCA_013401275.1 Pandion haliaetus | reverse complement strand
AAAAAAAAAAAAAAGAGAGAAAAAGCCTGAATCCTGTCATTTAGTTTTAATTTATTTTTTACTATAGATAGGTTGTGGATAGGTTGGTTAATCTGGAGATATCTTCAGGCAGTAGGTAATACCAATTTAGCATGGCTCTGTCTGCATTTTATCTCAGCTGAGATTTAAATTAAACATGCATTTAAAAATAATGGCATTTGAACTGGGCGTCTCATTCAATTTTAGCCAGCTGCTGTATTTTGTTATGTTTGCATGTTACTCTGTAAATGTTTGTGTTTCTTATCCTGATTACAGATGCAATTTTACAGCCTGTTTATTGATTTTAAAACTTTAGAATACCATTGACATCGGCCATAAGGAACCTCATTTGTCTGGCAAGAGATTGCAGAAAGAATTTTAGACCTGATTAATTAGGTCTTGTGCTGCTTTTCCACTTGAACTTGTAATAGGAAGTCTACATATTCTTTGTATTGTTTGTATTTGTAAAAAGCCAATGCATCACATTGGTGTATTTAAACACATGCAAGATTTTTTTTTCTTTCTTATTCATTTTAGTTATCTTGTATAAACAGTTTGAAATTAATAAGTGTACACATGAAAATAGATAGTAATTCACAAGGTTCTGTTAAAGAAACACACACAACTAAATATGTACTATATTTCTCACTGTAAATAACAAATCCAAATAATACTGCATTTTTGATATTCAGTCATAACCACAGAAGTTAAGTCAATTTAAATTTTGCCTGAGTAAAGAGTTCATGATCTGACCTGTGAATTACCATAATATTTAGCACTAACAGTATTAAAAAAAAAAAAAAAAAGACATCTTCAAGGACACCTCTCAGGCTGGCGTCTAAGCCAAGAATAACAACTGATTTAGACTTCACAGCAATCCCATGGACTAAGAATCATCCCACTTTACAGAGAAGAAAGATAAAGCCCCATAGCTAAAAGACTCCTTAGACTACACCTATAAAATCATTGTGCCATTGAACGAGTGAAGAATTCGCAAATGGTTTACAGGGACCACAAAAGCAGCAAACATCACATCATGGCCAAGAAAATTGGTCCAATGTTAAATTGTCATTGAAGGGTATTCGATATGATGCGTGACAAATAAACATGCCTCTGGAAAACTTTTATGTTGCATTAATCCCATTATTCTCCAAACCACAGCTTGGACTGCAGCAATATTATAGACAGTTACAGCTGGAAATCCATGGGGGCAGGGGGTGTCTGTGAGGTGCAATATCTATTGGCTACCTAATGCTAGACAAGTTCTCCTATAGCTGAATAATAGCTTTTTTCTTAGTTCAGTGCTTATCCCCTGGGAATACCATTACTGGAAAAATACAATGAATTACATCTTTTTCCAACTTTCCTTAGACAAAACTGATTGATTTTTAAAGATTTCTTATTCACCCTACACTACTCGGCCAGCTGCACTTGGCCAAAGGAAGAAAAAAAGATAATATAAATTCAATTAGCATTGTCATAGAAATGTTTAAAATCTTTATACTAAAATATAACAGCACTGATATGTCAGTCATTGTGGAGATAAATTAAACCTTTCCAAAGGAATAGAGGAAAACAAGGGAGATTCAAATTATTTCAGAAGCTAAATCTGCTGTAGGAATTACTGTAAAACTTAGAAATAACTTTCTCCTTATATTTGAGAGCAATCATAATTTCTACGATGTCATTCCAGACACCATTTAGTCTAAAAGGGATTGATATTTCTAAGGAAAATGAAAATTCCCTTTATTACTCTGTTAAGTGAGTGTTTTGCTTATAGCCAGGAGGTAGGATTCCATCTTAACTGGGTCTTAGGAAACTGAAAATCACTGTATTGAGCAGCAATCCAATCTGTTTGTTTTTCAAAGATGAGGTAACCAACCCACAGTTTGGCCATTTCAAGACATGTTTTGAAGAACATCTTATCTGATGAAATCTGTAGCCAGTAAGCCTTCCATAAAGTCCAGCTGCACAGCAGAAAGGCTGAAGTGATCTGCTCTGGGCAAAGAGAGATGTGAGAATGAGGATGTCTTCTGCTTTCCAACACCTAGGTCTGCAACTTGATCTAGCAGCAAATACGTCACCATACGCTGATTTTCTAAGCTACTTTCTTAAGTGACAGCTTTAATGAAGGGCATAGTGTGAAATTTCAGGGATACCTGGAAGCCAGTATTCTCATTTTATCAGCAATTTTTATTTCCAGAAGGATTCATTTATGACCTTCACCTTGAACAAAGAAGACCCTTTTGAGTCATCTCAGAAAATCATCAGGCTGTAAACAAGAAGGGTAAGTGAGGTACTACCAGGAAAAACAGGACAACTGACTTCAAATGGAAAGGAGAAAGTACCACAGAGACTGACGGGAAACAATAAAATGACAAATAGTGGGGAGAAGAATATCCCAGTACTGAAAACTAAGCTAAAAACTATCTTGAATAAAGCACTGGGCAGAGTAGAGCAGTAAGCAGAGGAATCCTCCATAATTTGGGGTATCTCTAGGGGCGTAGAGAAAGGCAGACACCAGCAGAAAGATGGAAAATTTGGGTTAAGGTCACCCAAGGTCAAAACCCATGGATTAAGGTCAAAAGGATCAACAGTTGTGGAGTCTCCATCTTTGGAGATATTCAAACCCTGACAGGACATGGCCCTCAGCAATCTGTTCTAGTTGATCCCGCCCTGAGCATGAAGTTGGATGTGGTGACCTGATAATTAGAGAAGTGCTACTTTTGTTTCCCATCAAGACCAATCTCTCCACGCTGAAGACATGCATTCTCTTTGGACTGGGATGTCCATCTGCCTTTAATTGTATGGCCAGGAGGTGTGCACTTTCTTTAAAAGTCCAGCAGCTCTGGCAGCAAAATTTGGGTAGATGTACATTTTGCATGCATAAAGGATGTGGAATTTGGTCAAGATATTCTTACAGGCAAGTTTGGCTTTGTTCTGCTCTGTGGATTTAAAATGGTATAAGTGACACCAGTAGATAAGTATCAGGCCTGGCATGTTTTCAAACAGTCTGATAGCTGTAACGAGAACGCAGTATAAACCAAACCTCCTCCTGGTATAACTTCATTGAAATCAATGAGATACATAATATAGGCACAATCCTGTGGGGAGGAGTCTCAAAGCCTTCATGTAACTTAATGTTCCTGACCTCAGGAATTAAAAGAAATGGGTCCACTTTACCAGAGCTTCTTATGCAGACCTCCCCCATTGCAATCACAAAGGACGTTTCTGTGAAGATAGGGTAGGACACTACCGCACAAAATGCTCACATTCCGTAATCATGGTTCAGTTTTCAAATGAGACACAAAATAATGTGGCTGTCACGATGTATTTACTGTTGTGGTATTCAAGCATCAGATCATTTCAAAAAGGAGATACTGCTACATTCCACATGATGGCAGGAGATCTGTTTTTCTTATTGCAAAACCAGAGCTTACAGTTTAAGATTGTCCTATTAAATATAGCAAGATAAGCAATCTCCCATATTCTCCAAGCTGGTTTATAATAATGTGTTCTCAAGACATACTCAAAAGGGACAATTCCTCTTTCTATATTAAAAAAAAAAAACCAACAGACATGTTGAAGTAGTTTTGCAAAGTTTACCTAAATGATAAAATAAGTGCCTTGTAAAATAATACATACAAGTAAACTGGTATTTCAGGGGAGATTTGCAATGCTTACTTTGTTTTTGTGGAACATAATTAGGTTAACTTACCATAGTTTTTTTTAGAATGCAGATTTTGTTCTTTATGCCTTCTTTTTTTTAGTAGAAAGGAACTTTCAGGCACAATTTAATTTGACTGATTTTAGATTTTTTTTTAATACAATATTTTTCTGCTTATTTTTTTCAACTTAAGAAATACTATAAGCATTAGGACTGTTTTTTCCTGGAGGCTGAGGGGCTTCAGCATGTCTTTTCTGAAGTGCTTTTGGAGCACTTTAATTGAAAAATCAAACATAGGGTTTGTTACAAACATATAACAAAGGTGTTCAAGTGTTTAGTAGGCAGTGGAATACAAAGAATTTTTTTTTTTAAATATGAATTTAAAATATTTATCTTTCACTGTCTTGAGTTTGATCATGTTATTATTTCTTTTTATTGTCTACCAGCCATCTGTTATTTACATATATGAAAAATAAGGAAAAAATCAAAACTCAATTTATGTACTTAAGAACACATTTCATTGTTTACTCATATATTGCAACAAACAAAGCAGAAGAAAATCTCACGAGTTCTTGTTTTTCTCTTGTATGTATCTCATCTTTAAGCAATATACATGAATCATTAAACACTTATGTAAGAGTATGTTCTGCTAAAAAAGTGCACTGAGTTCATCCTGTGTTTGTCTCTACCAGGGAGTGTCCAATTCTTTTGGCAAGTTCCTTTTTATTAACTTGATTTTAGGGCCTGAAAACTCATAATATGATATCCTGATATCACTTCAGGCTTCCATTACCTGCATCGAGCTGTTTCCAAGGCTGTTATGATACAGCAAAATCAGATGATGGGCAGCCATTGGCAGAAGTTATTTAGACAGTAAAGTCACTAGAGACAGGCTAAATACATGAATTCTATCATTTTCATGTATGAAATTGATTTTTTTTTTTTTTACTTTTTTCCCCCATCTGTCTCAAACGTCAACCCCATATATGGTTGAGCTGAAGCAGTGGGTGCAGTTTGCAGGACTGAGATGCTGGTGGTTCCCCAGCTCCTTCTGACACAATGTGCCAGCGGAGCAAATCTGCAGAAAGAGCCCAGGTGAAACACCCAGAATTAATGTCAGCAGCAGTCCTCAGCATGGTGGTCTGCACAGTCCCATGGGGACAGGGGTCACCCCTCCACCAGCCATAGACAGCCAGGGGACAGAGCCCAGCTTGGGAACCACATTTGGGTGTGTGTTGGTCAGGAGCTGCGCGGTGGTCACCCCTTCCCTATACTATCCCTAGGTTTTAGGCTACGGAAATGAATACAGTCCTGGGGGTTGTTTGGTGCTTGGGAAAATATGGAGCCAACATGCTTAAAATTTGACTTTAATGGCTCTAAATCTATCCTTTAAAAACCAACAAAAGAGGAGATATTCCCCTTTGGTTTTATAACGCAGCCAGCAGAGAGTGCAGCACGCTGCTTAAAATATAAGTCCATCAAAGGCTGGCACCTCCTTGCTTAATAAACCTTTCTCTTTGTGTATTTGACTCATACTTGATCATTTTAACTGCATTTTAGTACTGTTAGCTCTGGGGAGACAACTCAGCTCTTGGCTCAGAGATCAGGAACGGAACTGTAGGATAATTTTCAATTATAATATCTCTCCTATTGATGATGAATGATACTCAAGAAAGAAAACAAAAACCTGAGCATGATAACCTAGTTTTAACTTGTAACCTAAACAGATGTCGTCTGTGGACATTGAGACTTAATAGCAATGGAATGCCATATTATTATTATTTTCCAATACTTTCTGAAGAGGAAGGTCCCTGAATGGGTGCTGATGACAATTTAAAAAAACATTTTTGCACTGATCAGTTCTTAAAATGCAGTATCAGCTAGCCAAGCAACATTCACTTTGTAAGTCTTCCCTGCTTGGTGCTCTGTAGCCTGCTTTCAGCACATCTTTTAATTTGGACAAAAACCAGAGTGATAACTTTCATTTTAGTTTCTAGTCTGTTTTATGTCCCAAGACCCATGAGCTATAAGAAGATTTCTGTGATTAACTTGTAAACACTTGAGGTGAATATTTAATTATGGTTTTCATTTATCATCGCATGTCTTTTTTTATATGTCTTAACTAGATTTTGCTTTTGAAAAATCAAATCAAAATACTCCCCAGCAAACCCCTGAATTTTGAGCAAAAGTAGACCCAGATATGCCCCTTTAATAAGTGAGGCTGAATTTTGGAGAAACTGAAGAAGCTGTTTCTTTTTTCAGTACAAATGTGATCTTGAAAATCCACAAATCAAAGTGCTTATCTTGTGTTGGTGCCAGCACATAACTCATGACTCCTTGGTAGATGAATGTCTACCCGTAGAATGCATTATTAGTCTATTTAGCTTCATATGCTGTGCTGACCTACTTTAACTTATTCTTAATAATGCACAGCACTGGAGCAATATTGACTCATATAATATGAGGCATTAATAATACATTGCATTTTTTCCTCCCAAGTGACGATATGGTTAAATCAAATGGATCTTAATGTGAACATCAATAAATGAAACAAATTGGCCCTTGTACAAGTAAAATGACATTTTCTAAGGAAGGTATTTCATTTTGTTTCCCCTGACAAATGTTTCCTTAAATATGCCATTGCTATTTTTATGGTGGGCAAGGTGGGGTTTCTGGTTTTGTTAGGTTTTAGTATAACATTTCACAGTAGTTTTTCTTACCTGCATCTAGAAAAAAAAAAAAAAAGACTGTTGAGTATGTTTTAAAAAGCATTGATAAATCCTCCCAAAAAGAAAACCTTACAAAAGTCCCATTAAAAGAAGTATTGTTAAAAGGGAACCATATCACAAATAGGAGCAGATTCTGAGACAGTAAAAGCAAAAATCAGCCTAATTCATGTAAAATGAATAAATTACTCCAAGGAGTTTGACACCTCATGACTCTAATGAGACTGAATTCCTGATGAACGAAACTAAAGAAGCGACCAATGAGTATTATCAGGAAAATTTTGTTGTTGTTATTTGTGACCAATAACAGGACAGACATTTTTCTATATTTAAATTTCACATGTGAACTTGAACATTTTGGTGAATTATTTTAAAAAGTTCCCTGCCCCCTGCAATACTGCTTTTCATTATTATTACTATTTCCTAGGATGAACCAACGGATTCCGACTGATGACTGGACACATTGCAGTACTGGACTGCGAGAAATCAGATACTTTCTCTTTTCCCTCTTGCATCCAAAAAGCAACAGCAATATAAGCCATCAGTCCCTGGACATACAAAGCAAATTCAGACATTTAACATATAAAATTTATCTTATGATTTTTTCATTTCAAAGCCGGCTGTTCTTGTTTTCAAGAAATATGCTGCAAATGTCATTAGCAGCTCTACTTGCGCTATGAAACTCAGACTTAAGAAACTATATTAGCATCCTTAGCTCCATTCCCTATATTATTTTTAGAATTGTGAAGCACGATTAACTCATGTGAAAAAGCAGTGTCACACTATTTTCAAATAAGGGTGCATGGGATAAGAATCAACTCTGATAATCTAAATTAATCTTGACTTATTTTAAAATATTGACTCCTTTATATAATTCATTGAAGGGTATCATAGCTCTGCAGTATTGAAATAATTAACAAGCTCTGTTAAGTGTTAATAATTTGGCCTTTTTTTTAATAGATGAAACCTTCCCCAAATTTTCAGCATTAAGCTTTGGATAATACTTCAATTTGCTGTGGAGTTTCAAGAAAATTAGTTAATTAGTTTTTCAGAGATCTTATCAGTTGGATATTGGCCTTCAAAAATGTTTGTATACGTAATTTCATGACTTTTAAATTTCTACCAGTTTTAAAAAAACACCAACAGCAGAAAATAATTTTTTTTCAAATACCAGAATTAGTTGTTCTTCCTGGAAAATGGGAATATTTTGTTACTACACAACAAGGAAACTTTTCTAGGATTATGTGAATATGCAACTTCTGAAACAAAGGAAAAATACTTTGACAATTTTCTCCAGCACAGTACAGAGAAATATTTTGGAAAGATTTAAAAGATTTTTTTTTTTTTTTAACCTGTCTTTTGTTATTTTTCTGCACTGATCTTTAAGGACGTAGAAAATAGGTTTAGATTATTTTTAGGAATTTCCAAAAGATAGGACAGGGTCTTTATCCATTACCTGTTTTTTTGCAAGGCACTGCCTCTGATTAAATGTCCGGTCACTGAAGCAATGGCACAAATATACCAACGTGCCTGCACCTCAGCCAAATGCTGTGGTGACCTCTGTAACTGGAAGGGAAGCACCCAGCTCACGGGAAGAAAAAATTAGGTGAGTGTGCTAGAAAGCCTGCCTGTGTGCATGGGACTTGCATGGCATGTTCAGCACCTCTACAATTAGATTTTTTTCATTTTTTTGCCAAATACAAAAGCACTTTAGTTTTACCCATACGCTTGTACTGAGGGCAAAGTCAATGAAACAACCAGGCTCTTTCAGAAAAGTCCTTTCCCTCATGAGACACAACATTGCTCCCTTGTAGATCTGAGTAGAAAAACTTGGGAAACAAAAGCTCTTAAGCACCAATTTTAACTTTAATTGAGCATGATCTATCACTGGACAGGGGCAACCCACAAATTCACTTTATTCGCTCATGACTTTTTTCCAGATACTACAGGATAGGGTCAATTTGTGGAATATGTGGCATACCAGTGGTATCTGAAAGTTTGTGTGGTCTCGATTTCTTACCCTTGTGCAGTAAACAGCAGATTTAACACAGAGGTTGAAAAGTCCATAAAAGAAAGGCCAAAGCCTACCAGCAATATGTTTCCACCCTGTCACATAGTCCTCTACTGCACTGACACATCCACTAAGTAGACAACGTTCAGCAGTCTTCTCAAGATTGGATGCTGTTCTTCTAACACCCCAACTCCCTCCCCGAATAGTGGACCCAAAAGACAACAGAAGTGTGTGAAGGTCCTTGGGACTCTGGGAAGGGCTGTCATGGGGGACTTAAACCTGGGTGAGGTATGCGGATGGTCCCAATGGGAACAGGAGAGGCTGTTACAAGGCAGAAGAGGTGGATTATATGAGGACTTTGGTCATCTTCTAACCTCCCAGGAAAACTATGCCTGGCTCTATATTAATTATGGGGTATAACCATATATCCTGTAGGATGCTTTTAGCTGTACATGCTCACAGGAGTGTGTACATATAGAAAGATCCTCTCCCTAATGTCATGTGAAAAATATAAGGAAATTACTTTTTGTGTTTTATTCCACAATAGATGTCTTTGGTTTCCATCTCTTTTCTAAAAAGCTATTGAAAGGCTTGTGCTTAGTAAATCTATTCTGGTTTTAGAAAACTACATCACTATGTGATTCAGAGCAGGGACTCAAACAAGTTTCTTCCCAGTTTATCGTTGTGAATAGCATGTGATCGGCATTCTCTTTGCCCTACCCCATCCTCCCTTAGACTAATAATTCCTTAGACAAAAATAACCTCTCAGAAAAAAAACAATATTTGTATGAATTGGCACTTTTTGCACAGCAAGACAGCCCATTGAAAAAATTCCTAAGCAGCTCCCCCTATAGATGCAAGTGCTATCAGTGCATGAATACAGTTTATTTCATTGTACCATTATTGACATTGACAAAGAATTTCTTATCTCTAGCTTTCAAAGATCAGCCAGACATCAACAGGATTTCTCTTCAATGAGACACGCTAGCACATGATGAAATTAGGTTGCAGCATTGAGAGTTCATTAAAGGTGCTGTTCTAAGAAAGATACGTAGCCAGGGTTTTGCCAGCTAATAAATGACCCTGGATTTTTTAGTTATTGTATGTTACATTTGGAATTGCTGCATAAATTGTGAGTCCCCATTTTCATAAGATTTAAGCATGTGCCCTCTTGTTCTCCATTTCTAGCAGACAATATCCCCAGGTCACACTGTATTACAGGATCTCACAGTCTCAATATTCTTTGAGATTGATATAATCTTTACTTTTCTCATTATCATGATCTGCAGTAGCAAACACAGGATTTGCTGACCCTGGGTTTTCACAAAAAGAAATGGCATTGGGGAAGAAGGGTTTTAAGTAAAAGTTACAGGATCAAGCCCATTTTGGTTCATATGCCTGTAAATTGGTGTATTAGGGATGGATTTAACTGGATATGGGGAGACCGATGTGATTATTCCTATATTACATGTCCCAGAGCATATGCAGTACCTTGTTCCCCTCTCTGCAATAATCTAAACTTGAATTTGCATAGTCTGATAAACCAAAACAAAACAAAAAAAAACCAAAACAAAATATTGATATTGACAGAGGCATCCACACTTTCATTGATCTAATATAAAGACTGTAGAGTTTTACCTACAGCTCAATCTCATAATGATCAAGAAAATCCTCCAATTTAATAACTAAATTTTTCCTTTCGTGAACTAAATGCAGTTCTTAAAGCCAGAAGAATCACTGGCAGTTTCTCCCAGCTTGCGCTGTAAGCTGAAAATGGCATTCTCATCACAAGATTAATTAATGTTCTTGATGCAAAGAGATATGGGATAGATTTATGTTCCACATGTTATTGAATAACTCTCACATGTAATACTACTTTGGCACACTTTATGTTCCCGGAGCTAAAGTGCACATCAATAGCTCAATGCATCGATAACCTGAATGTCAGTACAGCTATAAAACCTGATTCTCCTTGAATTTTGCACAGTTTTCAGTACACTGGTCTCCTGGAAATGGGTCATTGTTGATGCTATGAAAGTGGCACACAAATCAGAGGAGCTGAATGATATAATCTTGTATAAAACANTTTTTGTTTTGTTTCTTTGTTAGCTTTCTGTCCTGCTGAAGAGGTGCCTTGAGAGGTATTAAAAATTTTTGGACCTCTGAATACAAACATTTTGCTTTCACTTTTCCACTGCTTGGAGTTTGTCCCCTCTTGGGTGAACCAGCCACTTCCAGACTCAGCTCAAGTCTTTATTGGGCTCAGTGTGACGTCACTGGTCTTAAGGTATACTATTAATTACTGGAACAAAATATTTTAGAATAGAAGAGAACACTTCAGTTGGAAGGGACCAACAACAAACATCTAGTCCAACTACTATTATTGTCCTCTCTTTTAGTTCAAAGGGCTAGAAATAGTGCAACGACTATTGCACAACCCCTCAGAGTGACATTTTTTCATTAAGGTGATAAAGGTACGGTTTGAGTGCTTTGGAGAGTGCTATGAAGGCATGTGAAGGTATCTGGGGATGCAAGGTTTGTTGGTGTTGTGTCAAGGCATTACACAGGACAGATGGAGAGGGTTGAATGTGGTTTTGACATTGCTTGCTTAGTCTCAATAACAGCAATTTTATATTTACAGGTTTAAAATTAATTATTTCTTTTTCTCTCTCTCATTATTTCCTTCTTTCCTTCCAAACTAGACAGTAATTTGCTACTAAGCAAGTTCACAAGTAGGCTTTATAGTTTCTCTGGAGCAAAAATGAAGACATGAATGTGCATCTAGCTCTAATTACGTGGCTATATCACACCAGCAGAATATCCATTCAAATTTTTGGAGCAAAGTGCAGTAAAACTGGTGTGTCATCAGACTCAGTTCTACACTTAACCAGCCTGCTCTCCTGGTAAGATATGATCTAATATAATTTGAAAAGAGATAACATCAACTGGGAGGAAAGTTTGTGTCAATAAGCTTAGGACATTTTTTTTGTTTGCCTAGTAGCACATCATTTTGCTTGCTATTTGATTTGTAAAATACATAGGCTATAGTATAAACGGTGCTTTTGTAACAAAACAAAAAAAATAATCTAGTATTTTCCAAGTAGTGAATGTTACAGTGGTAGGGCTATACTGGTATCTCCTTTTTACAGGACACACTGAGGAATAGAAAACTATAATATGATTCATTTCAGCAAATTTCAGCCATACATGGGCATTTTTGACATCTGTAACTGACCTTTTCTTCTCCAACTCTCCTTACAGTTAGGGGAGAAAAGCAGGCACTTCTAGGCATGACTCATCTGACCTAATTGAGAAGAATATTTGAGAATGTGATGAATATTGCTCTGGGCTTCACAGGATATATCAGCCAGATTTCCCCTGACTGCAAACAGAAAAAGGAATGACTTGCAAAGACATAGATGCCTTCACTGTCAACACCTATACTTGGTCAGATGACTCCTATACATTTTGAGTGACAATTCAGGAAGTCCGCAATGGAACAGCAATTCCCCTGGGTCAGCACCCTGACCCCCTTTCCGAAACCTGAAAAGTAGGCTTTGTCAAATGTCCCTCCATACCTCCTAGTCTTTAACCCCAGCTATCTTACCTATCTTATGACCCTCAGCAGGGGTGATAAAAAAATAAATGTGTGTCGGTCTGCAAACTTCCGTTATTTACTACCTAACCAGTAAAGGTGCTATTCCACTTAGTTGAATGCTTAAAAGACCCACAGAGCCCATTGCCAGAGTCCTTATGCTAAAAGTTGAGGGCAAAAAGAGTGTAAAAACAATTCCAGGTTATCTCATATCCTTCCCATACATGCACTTAATCCCTGTTGGAATCAGCCTGACTCATTTAGTCCATGGTATGCATGAAGCAGCATACAAGGACGTCCAAGCTGTGGCTCTTGAATCACATGTGGCTCGTCTATGACAGCTGTCACCTCATGCCAGGACAGTGTCATGGCTGAGGGACAATGTACGCATAGGACAGGAGTTTCCAAGCTCAGCTAAATTCTTGGATACAGGAGGAAGTTAGGCAGGGCTGCAACAGCAGGATCAGCCAGCCCACATCCCTTGGGCAATAGCATGAATTTGACAAGAGCTGTGGCTCTCTCTGCTGTGAAACATGGCAGGAATTCCCCCCATCTCTGCCAGCCAGTGCTCCCTACCTCTCTCCCCCGTACAAAGATTTTGGAATGCAACCTACAGAATCAGGGAGGTAGGACGGGAACAACAGTATCCAAAGAACATGGATAATTGCTTATAATTAATACTGACAATTGCACAATCACATGTGAAAGAGTTATATTACACAATCTCTTACATAACACCTAATCTTAACCTAATTCTGCTCCACTGCATATGCCTTCTACTAAACTACTGTTGTCATTTAGGAGGAAGAATATCCCCATTTAAGTAAAATTAAAAATTGGATTTAACAGCTCTCAAATTATTCAGGAATCTGATGAAAAAGCAGCATTTCTGGTTTTACTGAGGTTTACTTTATTTAAGACATTTTTGCCATAATATCATTTGCTATCTTAACTCCTGGGATACTAATGTAGATTATTAAATTGTGCCTGAAGTAATTTTTAATGGTTCTAAAAGAAGGCAAAAAATGAACTCCTTAACAGAAAATGACAGTACATTTCCCCTGCCCTAGTCTTTGATTTTCTTTTTCAGCAGGATATTCCCAATTGACTTAAAGGCATTTCATATTTCAACAGGCACTTTTCTGAGTCTCAGCAACCTCAAGGGTAATCTTACCCCTGTTACGGAATGTGCCTCACATATGAGTGTTTTCATGAACCCCAAATTCGGGATCACTGAAACACAACTGAGTGCTTCAAAACAATTCAACATCTCAAAAAAAGATCTGCCTGGGTCAGTTACTAGTTACTGTTATTATTATTTAATGTAACCATTAAAATATATTATTGTGCACATTTTGTAAGCACTCATCCCCTTAAGATCTGGAACCACTTATCTGTTTCTAAGATGTATCATGCTTCCTAATGGAAACCAAGGTCTTCTCTGACTTTTGGTGACTATTTATCTATAGGAGAAGATTACGAGGAGAGGTAGGCTTCTTAAGAAATTACCCATATGTCTCACTAAAGAGGTAGCTGTTGAAAGAGGTTTGTACATGGTTAGACTTAGATGAATTTCCATTGGAAAGTCAGTTTGTAATTGTGATCTTGAAAGTTTTGCCCCATCTCCTGCAAAATGCAACCCAGAAGAATCCTACAGTGTTCTCCTAAGGAGTCCTGCAATATCCAGCTTCTGCCCCAGAGTTTGGAGGAATTGCTCACAGAGACATTGTGGTTTTATAATCCGGGAACCAGTAAAAAGTCCTTTCAATGCTCTTGTCACAGGACAATAAGCATGAAGACTTGGTATAATATGGTCTCAATGTTTCTTAGGCTGGATGTTGATTGCTCTAACAAGTTAAACTTCTCTTTGGCTATCATTATATATAATGTAGCCTGGAAGTGATAACAAGGTAGGTCTTTGTGACTGGAGCATTCTGTTCCCTACAGTTACAGAAAGATAACACTGTCATCAGCTGAGGTCAGAAAATCTAAGGAAGTACTAAACCAAGTAGGACTCTGCTTTGGAAAAGAGTCTGCTGAGGATGATTGTGATCTATGCATTTACAAACTGTATGTTCCTTTAACATAAGGAAAATAATTTTTTTTCTTGCTACTGTAGAACTTATTGCCACAGGATGTTGTGAAGGCAAAAGGAAGAAATTAAATTAACAGAATAGTCTATCAAAGTTATCATGCATTGTGATCCAGATAGTTTCAGCTAAAGGTGATGTAAATCACTGATTATCAAAGGATGAATTATTCTCTTTTCCTCATTATGTTCTGTCATTCACTGTTAAGAACAGGATTCTGGGAAAGATTAATTTTGATCTGACCCTGGATGTTGAGCTCATGTTCCTGTGCTTCAGACCATTCTCATCATCTGAGAAGATGTCAGCAAAAAGAGAGGGGTCCTACATACTGGAGTATAAACTAGATCAGGATTATCTTTCAAGAGAGAGTGCACCTTAAAAAGAATACAGCACCCTTCCATTTTAGTGCCAGCCAGTATTTGCCTTGCATTTGAAAAAGACATGTGAGTCTGGAATGCTGAAATGGCTTTTACTGTGAAAAAAAGAGTCTTATATCAAGTCTTATTCAAGTGTATATTGACCAGCTCTTCTCAGCTCATGGTGTGCTAAAGGCTTACCAGTTCTTCAGAGTCCTTTGCTAGCCACCATCATTTCTTTCATGCTTTTGCAGCTGCAGCTGCCATCCTCATAAGCATCCTACAACATCTACCAGAGACCCCCATACTCCCCTGAGGTCAAAGCTGGAGCAATTAGGATTCCTGTGCCACTCTTCTACCAGCAACAGATCCATGATTGCGTACACATTGGAGGACTGAAAATGATACTGGACATTTCTTGGTTAAATGATGCTCTATGACTTAATGTGAATTTACGTTAATTTAGTTTCATTCTGTATGAATTTATGTCACTCAATTACAGGAGTAAAACAGTCTTTGGCTTAAAAAAAAAACATTAGGACAGCAGCTATTGAAAGACACGCACACTATCTCTGTGCCTTGTAGATTTTTCTAATGTAAAGGCAAGCTTCAATTAGCTCAGTACGATATTCAGGTCATAACTGTCATAATGAAAGAATGAATCATTTTCCATTTCAAGAGTGAGAGTAACAAAAAGTGGCTATAATTGGTGACGTAAGTTCAACTTGTTGATATATTGAGAAGGACTTTCATTTGAATTGTTTAGGTTTCAAGCAGCCTTATTACTTTATTAATCAGACTAAATCAAAGTTATTACTTTGTCTTTTTAATTACTGCAGTTCTCTTGGTACCTGATGAGGGGCCCATGTGGGAAGGAGAAAGGTGATAATTACAATAAATTTTTTTCAGTCACAATGAGTCCTGAAATTATTCGAATCATGTTGCCAAGCACTGGAAACTTCAATGCCCAATGCTTCAAGAAGTAACGGTCCTGTTTCACTGTTGTAGGACTGTATGAGGTCACTTTATACCACACTGAAGTTTATACCATTTGGCAATAGAGTGATCACACACGATTTCCATTTACACAGCAGAGGGAAGGGGGATACGGTATAACTCAGAATTAAACCTAGTGTTTCCCTTCGTGAAGTCTAGCAGAAAAATCCTCTTTTTCATTATGCAAAAAAGCTCATCTTGCACTGAGGTGCTTCACCTGCCTCTTGTGATTAATTTCCCATTCTGTCCAATGTCTCAGATTATTAATGATAATGCTTTGATTGATGATGGGTGCCTGCTAAATATTCTATTGCCAAACAGGTAACAACACTCTTGTTCAAACAGATACATGGTGGAAGGGACCAGCACAACAGGCAGATCAGTCCATATCTTCCAGACAAGGGCTTGAATCCAGCTCATGCTAAGATCTTTACCTCTCAGCAGGGATGTCTTTGGCGGTACCTTTGGGATGGGCTACAGATTCCTCACAATAAGCAGGAAAGACAACCATAAAAGAGCTCATCTTGAAAGTCAGCCTGTGTGGTGAAGCCCATGGAATATCAGACCAAGGAAACAGCTGATAGCCTTCTCTTCCCTCCTTGAAACACTTCAGCACTCTCACCAGTGAATAGTTAACACGTTAATTTTCCCACCACAAAACACTGGTGGGACCAGACACTGTAATTTTATCTCATGTTAACCAAGGTGAGGTCAACCCTCGGCTGCAGGGAAGGGAGGGGAGAAAGCTTAAAATGCTGACCTCATTTGACTACTTTGCAGAAAAAACAACAGGTGTCTACTTTCCAATCTGATTTGACACTAAGATCATTATCACACATTAATTATATCACAATTAATAAATAAAATACATTTTAAAGGTTCCTATCCTAACACTAATCAGTATCTTACCATTACCTCTGCTTATCTCTGATGTTCATTACACTTTTTACTTTTATTTTTACAGAAGAGCCTAGGAGCCTAAACTGGATCGTACTTAGACATTGTACAACGTACACAGAGTAAACAACATACCTGCCCCAAACAACTTGCAATCTAAAAGGCAAGATGCAACAGGTGGGTGAAGCAAAGAAGCAGGTGGGAGTGGGGAAATCATAATGATAGGATATGTTAACACTTGTACAGTTCACAGATGAATCATCAAAATAGTTGAGCTAGAACTGTCTTTTCTTTCTGTCACATAATACAAATCTTGGAATTACCATTCAGTTTTGGTTTGGTTTTATTCAGGCAAAAAGTACTGTACACTTCAAAAGTGAATTGATTTAAATGAAGTTCAAGCCTGTTCAAGGAATCAAAAATGGGATAGTTGCAATTAATCTATCCCAGCTGAAACCAGGACAATAGGCAAGTCCAAAAACAGTTTTCCAGAACTGCCCAATTCTTCTGCCTCCATACAAGGATATTTACTATTAATTCATTATTCAGCATTTTTTTGGTGAAGAGCTATGCATTGATCTAAAGTGGGAACCTGAAGCTATGGTGAAAACCCAAATCATAGCAAGACTTAGAGGAGAGGGAATTTAAGTGTTCGTATTTGCCTGAGTATCAGACACACCTCAATTTCATTAATTACTGCTGCTGATTACCCAGCCATATCGGAGACCAATTCAGAGTGACTAGGAAGCAGACTGAATGATCCCAATGAATCCAGAGGCCTGAAAAACTGATGGAATGGCAGGAGAAAGGAAAGGAAGCCTTGGCAACTGAAGGACCTCTCGGGGTGAGGGGGTACTGGAAGGACTCTGACAATGAAAATGCTTTGGTGCCAGAATACAGCTCTGCAGAGACACATTTGACCATATACGGGAAAGATTTGGTGGTGTTATCCCATCTTTTCTCAGCACATGGAAGGAATCTCCATGGCCTTATCTCCCCTCACACTAAACAGCAGAACCAAGTGACCCATGCATGGCCAGGATGATCCTGATGCCAGTACCTTTTGTAGTTACTGAACAAATGCCTAAAAACCAAAGCTCCCCTGGTTTTTTTTAACCCTGACTATAGTGTGCCACTCACCTCAGGCTGGAACATCACATCTTGGTGTAGTTAATCCCATTATGTTGTAGAGTCTCTATCACCCAAAGTCTCTGAATCAAGACCTAAAAGGATCTAAAACAAATTTCACTTTGACACAGTTACAGGGTGGCTTCTCCAGCTCACGCTATGCCCAGGGTAAAATCAGTTAGTCATCAGCAAGTGGTTTTTTCACACTTTGTGATGCAGGAAAACAATCTGTTCCCATAAATAAAGACTAAGCTTCAATGACTCCAGTTGCATTATCCATGAAGCAAAAGCTGATGCTTGTTTCTGTATTTTGTGTTGTACAACTCTGAGTCTGCAAGCAATGCCTAACTGTGTAAGAAATGCTTAATTTAAACCTAATCACATCCCAGATAAATAGTTACGGTAGGGACCGGGGGAGAATTTGGACTGGAATTAACATGAGAACCCCCTGAGACAATAAGGTTAGCTGTAGCTCAGAACAGCCCTCCCAAGCAGAGAAATCCCCATCATATCGTTTAGTTAAAAGCCTTTTAATTATGTTGTGGTGGATGATGTGTCTGTGGGAAGTAAATACCCCATCTTCAGGTTTTCATCTTTCATAATGAACATGTCCAGTGTGAGAAAGCTGTAGGTTTGTGGGTATGCATGCAATGAATGGTAGACAAATTACAATTAAAAAATTAGTACCCCAAATCTCACAGAGAACCACAGAAAAGCACAGATACTTTTTAATAAACAGGTCTTTTGTAGTTATGTGTTGCCATAGAAGGAAACTACACATGTCATCAGAATTTATAAATGCAGTGTTCAGAAATGGGTTGTAAGATTTGAGATAATTTTTGCATCTCAGAGGAAAAAAAATTCTTTGAAACTAACCCACAACTTCGTCTTACCCTGATATTCATATTTTATCGACGATCTCACTTGACGTACATGTTTTTGCTTGGGATTTTGACAAAGATAGTTATCATTTTTGCAGCAGGCTTTGTAGACTTAGTGGGTTTAATCTTAGTTTGTCATCTTGTGCATTGAGCACATCTTTCTCTTTTTGGGTCTGAATACTCACGTGTTTCGGAAGCAAAGCTCTAAACAGAGTGGATATTTTGGGGCCAAATAAAATTGTATTAATAATTAAAGGTTAACCTCAAGTACAGTTTGTCTGAAGAGTTTCAGGGAAACAAGGCAGTTAAACTCGTTCACAATATACAAAGAAACTACTGTCATTCTAGAAACTACTGAAAAGAGTTCATTGTTGCATTTCATATTTCAAGAGTTAATTTCCAAATATTTTAACATTATGAGGGATGTTGGTAAAGACTTGCAATACCCCAAGGAGATAAGAAGTGTGCTGGTCTCTCTTCAGAGCTGCTAAAAATATCAGTTGGGTGTCACAGACAGGAAAAATGTGAGGACAAATCATTGTACCTCTTGTACAGGTGGTTAAAAAGAAGCAAGGAAAGCTAAAAACTTGCCACAGTAAAGTAAGGGGAAAGTGAAAACGTGCATCAGGAGCTTATTAGTAATTAAACTGGAAAAGATGAATGTCACAATAACCTGTTGAACATTTCACACCCTCACTGGGAGAATCTGAAGGACTTTGTGGTTCCACATGAGAAATGCTCAAGTGAAATGTACTTATTTCCCTGGGGACATCTCTGACATGCTTTTCAGAGGGAGGACAGGCACCAGATCAGTGACCTGTGCTGTGGTAACAATCCTGGGCTCTCTGGATGTTAAACCATGGCTTGGAGACGATGTGGTATCCCCTCATGCTCCAAGTCACTCCTAGTCACTCTAAAGACATTTTTCTTGGGTCTTTTCTTTTCAGGGAGGGGGATCAGGCTGCTGGGATTCAGCAATGCCTCAGAGATGTTAACGTCTTGTCCTCCTTTCCCACAGTAATTCACTGCAGCTATGAGTGCAAAAATCTCTAGCCTGAAGACTGCTCCAGCTAGCTGCTGCTGAAGACTGTGGCGATGGAAGGTACTGAGCACCAAGCAGGCAACTCTAAAAGTCAAGGTTACCTCCATAATCGGGCTGAGCACAAAGCAACAATCCAGAATGGCCTCCCCACTTTGGTGCTTAAGGTATTTAAGAGGGTATTTAGAGTTGTTCTAAACACGTCAGAGGAAAATCTTTACGTTTGTTTGATATACTGAAAAGTCTAATTAAAAACTAGCGAATGCAAACCAAGCCAAAAGCAGGTCTGCCTTTGAAAGCCAAACATTCTGGCTGAAACCTGAAGAAAATATATTTTTTTTTAGGGAAAAAAAATACTTAGCTTTTCTTTCCTTTTTTTTTTTTTTTTTTAATAAAAGAAGGTGTTTCCCTATAAAGATATTACTTAATTATAAGCATGTTTTCACACCTGAGCTTTTTTTTGACAGAAAAATTTTAGCCAAGTTGCAACTTAGAAAATACTTTAGTTCATAGAGGCATAAGTCCTAAAGCCATAAGAGACAATTGAAATCAGAGGGCTTCACTTTTTTCAGAGCATGGTCTCTCGCCTCTCAACACTTTCATCATAACTTTTACATGAGCTCTAGCCTGGACAGCCAATCTTCTTGACCTTTCTGTACATCAAAATGGTCCCATGTCCAAAGGCCACCCGAGGCAGGTCAGGGAGGGACAGCTGGGAGGTGACAACTGCTCCCAAGGATCCCACCTCTCCCTCCACTCTGGGCTGGGACAGGTGGGCTGGTGCATGTAGGGACACCTTACACTCAACAATCCTGGCAGATCCCTCTTTTGTTTGCATAGCTTACCCAAAGCCCACACATCAGAGAACATACAAATAAAGGGCCTGGTTTCAAGTGCATGGATTCCAACGTAAAGCTCATAGCAAAGACTTTCCAGAAGGCGAGCATGTTTTTACTCTTTCAGTAGATTTCTATGAAATATATAACAATGAAAGATTTACTATATAGTAGCTATTTGATTTTAAAGTAGCAGAGGATGTTTGTGGAGAAGTTTATATTTTCAGTGCAAAACAGCCTCCATCTATCCTGGCTACATCAGGACTAAAACTCTCAGACTTAAGCTTTGTGAAGTGCAGGGAACAGCATAAATGACTGTTGATTCATATTCTTTTAGGCCTGTAAAGTTATAACTATGTAATATGAACACAGGCTCTTTAGGGTAGTTTAGAGCCAACCTGGAACCCTTCCAGCCTGCACCGAAGGATTTAATGGCATAGTTTTTATTTTCTGCTTAGTGCAGTGTACCATTAATTGAAGGTAATTGTCAAGAGGAGACTGGCTTTCAAAAACTACATAGCTCTCAACTGTTCTGGTGCAGAATGGATGCCCTGAGTTTAGGATCACATTTCCCCTGTGCTCTACATTACATTTGTCTTGTCACACAATTGTGTGATTGTATTCAACTAAATAGTTATTCCATGCTATTACAGCATCTGAAAATGGGGACTCAAGTAACACTGCAGGGGAAGACAGAGAGAGAGGGAGAGACAGGTTTGTACTGGGATGAGCACTTGTCTGCTGGAGTTAAACAAAACCCTGAAAGGTATCACAGGTCCAAAGCATTTAACGGAGCAGCTCATTTGTTCTGCTGAAGAAGAAAGCCTTGCAGAGTGAGAGAAGCAGCTTGCAGCAGAGTACGTTAAAGGGAAGAATTACCTTGTTAGCAAAGAGATTCAGCAGACACAAAACGTGCTGCGAGACCTGGCAGTGCTTCACCGGTCCCAGGATGACATATGAACATGAACCACCTCTCTGTGTCCTCTGCTTTTCTTTGCATGAGGACAGGAGAAAAATAATGGTGAGCTCCATCGTGTTCTCCAGCTTGGACAGTCAGAAGAGCAGGACTGCAGGGCACTGTACCATATAGACACAAAATTGACTTGCTGACCCCAATCCTACTGCTGTGCATGAAGGAATTACCATAATTTTCTTAACCGGTATAATATTGCTATTTATTATCTCTACTGCAGTAATTGCCAGGATTCTCAGACATAATCCATGAATGACATCATGCCAGGCACTGCACAAATAAAGAGAAAAAACCCTTGCCCCAGTCGGGAGGCCATTTGTATCTCAGGGTGTAACTTGGCCCCAAACCTAGAACTTAATTAGCATTGATGTTGATGAGGTGTGAGAGAGAATGGAATCTGGTCCATCCTTCCACAGCTGCACCGGCTTTGCAATGCGAAAAACCAAGATGAGCCAAAAGTTATTAAGAAATTATTTTTGAAACTGGAGTCAGTACATGTAACCACAGTTAGACAACAGGGATCAGCAGATCTGCAATGTAAGGAGGTTTGAGTCTTACATAGCTACTTTAAAAGTCAAGTTCACCTGTGAAAGTCCCTCCCAATTTTATCAGCAAATTTATCAGCAGCATCAGCTGCAAGACCAAGGAGTGTGACCAGCCATGGAGGAAGATCTGCTCTCTTGTCTCTTTTTTCTTAGAAATCATTTATTTGGTTTTTGTAAAAAGCATTTTGTTTCTCAGAGGCATTCTTTGGATGAGTATAAGGGTAGTCATTTGATTACAGATAGAATCAATGCACCTGTTTCTAGCAGAAATGCCACATACCATAATTTAACTAAAAAATTTGAGTGATCCCCGTTACAAATCTCACTGTGTGAGCTTCATAGGTGGTCTCTGTGCTTATGCATGTACAGGTGGCTAAATCCTGAACAGGATCAAAAGGGAAATTCCAGATGATGTTTTCAAACACTACATGAGTGAGTGCCCTTTATAAGTCCAAGCTTCTTGAACATATAGAGAAACAGTGTTTGTAAGTGTGTGTGTGTGTGTGTATGTCTATAAATATATATATATATATAATTAGCTTTCAAGGGACTCATATATAGATGCTGCACAGTCTGTAATTCATTAGCAAATAACTTCCCAAAGTTTCCAGCCCACTGATGATAAAAATAATACTTTACCTGGTCAGGGCTATTGGGAATGGAAAG
>VYZV01035379.1:1311-15127 GCA_013401275.1 Pandion haliaetus | reverse complement strand
GTGCCAGTGTTACAGCACTTTATAAGTTCAAATATGGACTGAACATCTTTCTTCCTCTTGGTGTTGGCATGATTAGCCCCTGGCAGAGCCCCAGACCAGTACATTGAAGAACTGGGCTGTATCCTCCACTCTACTCCTTTGTGGTCATGGAGCAGCCTCTTCAAACATCACCATCTCCACTTTCTATGGTAAACTTTATACTCACTCAGATTAAACTTTAAACTTTTGGGACTGTCTGTACCCATAAAGAAGAATTCAGCTTTAGTGGACTATTATCTGGGGCCTCTGGATATTGCCTTAATGCAAATAGTACCGTACTGAAATGGGGAGAGCAAAAAAAAGACTTTCTTTCTCCCTTATACCCTGCATCTCCCAAACTCCAGATTATTGTCTGTGCCCCAGATAAGCATTTAAAAAAAAGATAAGACTTCTTTTGACATCTACTGCAGTATATTAATAAGCAAGTCTAATTATCACACTGGTAAACTGAAGAGATTTAAACCAAAAAAAAGGAAAAAAAAAATGAAATTGAGTTGGAACAGAAGACAAAATAGTGGAATAAAACCAGTATAATTCTATAAACTGTAAGTAAATAAATTATCCTGCAAAAATTAATGGTGATCTTACTAGCCTAGGTCAGAGACTGTAGTAAATTATGCTCATACTTTAGTATTTTGCTATTTGTAGCCCAAAATTCCCAATATGGTTGGTAGTGGGAATATATGAAACAAACAGTTTCAAATGCATTGCTGAATTTGACTGAATTTAATGAAGTGTGGGGAAACTGTAGCAATGGAAAAACTGACTCAACAACTAACAAAATCAACAAGAGACAAAAAAAATAAATATCTAGATGTAGGGTTTCCGTTTGCTTCATTCTCAGAAAAGATGGAACATCCGTGCTAATGCAAAATTCTTTGAATTTTGACATAAGGTCTGTTGTAGGGCTGATCCATAGTCAGCTGGGGTAAGTGGGAACTTTTCCATTGTTTTTCATAGGTTTTGGACAAAGACTTAAGTGGTCAGGTGTGAATATAGGATGAAGTATTGCTCAGGCAAAATTTTTGGTGTCCAAGAAAAAATCTGACAAAATGGAAAGGTTAGCAGCTAAGAAAGAGTCCAGCTAGCCAAAAAAATGTTGTATCTTGTTATGAAAAATATAATGAAAAAGGTCCCTGGAGAGTTTTTTCAAGCAGCTCTAAAGAACAGTAATTAAGTCTGTGCAGAATTTCCAATGAAATATATCTTTAAAAAGAAAATAAAAAGCATCTGGTATATTTCTGATATTACAGTTATACTTGAAGAAAAATG
Source organism: Pandion haliaetus (assembly GCA_013401275.1). NCBI lineage: Eukaryota > Metazoa > Chordata > Aves > Accipitriformes > Pandionidae > Pandion > Pandion haliaetus. Next base: position 13,816 of record VYZV01035379.1, on the reverse strand, counting down.
GCTGTGAATCAGGGCCTGTTCTCAACGTGAATATATGACTCCCATTGGTGATAAAAGGAACTTCACATGCAGGCCAGAAGGAAATCAATGCCTATTCCGGCTATGAAATATGAAATAGCCCCTCTGAATCCATGCAACAGGAAAATATACATGGAAAAAAATGTCTCTTTCTGATATCATTGGCTCAAAAATATCTTAGTAGATTCAAAGTAAAATTTTCTGAGTTATTAATAATGATTTGATTTAGTAGAGTACCTGAAATGTGTATTTGTCTGTAAGAAGAAGTACACTGGGATAAAGAATTGAAGAGTATCATAATATCTCTTTGCATGGGGTTCATCAGTTTTCCTTCATGTACCATAACTGTTGCTAAAAATATATTTTGAAGTGTGGTATAATTTATTATTTCCATTAGTGGCCAAAAATATTAATTTAGCATTCCAAATCCTACATTAAACTAAACTTAGAAGTAACTATGTATTAAAAACTAGCATAAGGAAACAGTGATTCAATACAGTGGGCGCAGGGTGAGCTCCACAAACAGTTACTTGTTCAACACACAGGAGAAAGTTTTCATCACATGATTCATTATTACAAATACTCCTTTAATGCATTGAGAATCTAATGTTCATCTCGTGGGTAGCAATGCAACAGAGGGATAAGACTACTAAAATAAATGGATTTATATCGGGGTGAAGATGCAATTGGATCCATCCTCTACAAATGAGCTGCCTGCCTTCCTACTAACTTATGAGTACAAAATAACTAAATTTCTGCTCTCCAGTTTGATAAAACTAAAAAATAATTTCCAAAACTTTTCTAATTCAAGTTTTTCTTAAGTTTCAGAAGACAGTTTAAAAAACAAACAACCAATTAAAAAAAAACACAAACCAAGAAGTATTAGATGATCCCAGCCTGTTTAAAGACTGTAACTAAGAACCAATAGGGAAACTTTATCAAAATTGCATCTGAACCCAAACCATAACTCCTATATGATCTTGAAATCAAACATAAACCAGTTGTTTCCAAATACTGCTGCTTCATTTTTTCTCTGAAAAATTATACAGAATTTGTCTATTTTGTAGTTGGTTTTTCCATTCCAGTACTTACTGCAGGGGGAAAATGCAGTGCATGTGAGCAAGAGTCAGATGAGTATTACCAAAATATATTCTACTCATTCAAGGACTAATCTAAGCTAGAATCCAACATACTGTCTTTCATGATCTTTTTCACACAGTTTTTTCTTTTTCTTTCTTTTTTTAACAGGGACTGTGTTTTCAGACATAGCTGTGCTTTATACCTACCAGAAAAGTCTTTCACTTACTGTTCAGTGTCTCTGCTGGGAATTCAAAAGGATGGCAAAAATCATTTCATAAGGGAAACTGCATGGAGACTTGCTGCTTGAGAACAAGGAAAGATGATCACTCATAAAACACAGGTAGGAAATGAAACAGGAAATCTATCAGATCCAGACTTCCTCCACGAATAGAGATTACCAAAACAAACACACACACACAAAAAAAACGGAAATCATTGACATTTGGTCAATCAGGACAGAACTGGCTGGAGTTGTTCCGGGCAGAGGCTGAGCTACTGTGTCTCAGACAACCAGGCAGGAAAGTTGCCAAGGGCCAAATGCCAGCAAAAACATGGGAAATGTGTTACTCTGCTAAGGTTAAAGTGACTTCTCCCCCTCCCTCCCCATGGCTGCTCCCCTCTTCCTGGTGAAACTAGACTTGGGCAGTTGCAGAGCTCTTCAGATGACTCCTGCTAAAGCTCTGAACTCCCCCTCCTGCCTGACTGTCCCTTTCCATCCCACCAGCCTTACTCCTTCTTGCAAAAAAGACACTTTTTAGATATCACATCTGCTTTCCACCATGCCCATATGGAGCAAATCTCCCCTTACCCCTTCTCCTCAACTCCATCTACACAGCTCTACTGGCATTTCTAAGACTAATGGCACATTTCTAATTGCATTTCTAATGATACAAATGAGTCAAAAGGGTAATAAGAGGCCAGGCCAGGGTAAGGATTTCACGTGAAGACATTAACACCCACAAAGACTATTACTATCACTTCATCTAACTCCTGCCTGGTGCTATCTATGGATTTTCAACAGTGATAAGTTTACTGAGCCCTCTTGAATTATCCTGAAACTTGAGGGTATTTTTCACAACGGTGTTTAGTCTAGATTTTTAAAGTGCAAATGGCTGAGACTCTACTCCTCTTGATAAACTGCAAAAATTATTAATTACTCATATTTTAAAAAAATAAAATCTCTATACGTGCCCTCACATGGCTTAGTGGAGGAATTTTGGAGGTCGGAATCTCATCTGAGGTCATTCCAGCGTAACTCCCTTAGTCCTGAGAAACATTTGTGGATTATTTTAAATCTTTCTGTTGCAGAATCCAGCTTGTATCTCATTCATAAATTCCTTCTCAAAGGCATCATTATTTTGAAGATATAGGGTTTAAGATCCAAGTTGTGTGACTACAGTTTTATATAATCAACACAAGGCATGGACAGATCAGTTACATTCCCACTTTCTTAACCACACGGCTTGTTCTATAAAATTTATTAATGTCTTTATAATTAGGCATTAATATAATGTTTGTAATGCTTCCACACCAGTTATCATAGAGGAGTTACAACTGAGCCAGGGTCTCAGGAAAAAAACAGAAATTTGAAGTAAAATGAATTTTTATACAGTCATTCTGCAATATCAACAAATCTTAAGCTGGAACACTTCACTGAAACTGATTCAGATATGAAAATATGTACACCAGAGCTAAAAGGTATAAGTGTTTGATAGAAAGAGAACACTTTTTATCTTCTCTGTAACTATGGTTTTAACATAGTCACTGACTCACGCTTTCCTGTATAGGCATTTAAGATCCTAATCCTTAAAAGTTGAATGCAACCAGAGAAGGGAATCAGGTGAAATACATGAATTGCTATTCTGGGTATGTGTTGTGCATAAGTTTATTCATAATAAAGGGAGTATACAAGTATGCAATAGATAGATATATAGATACACAAACAGATTAAAAAGTGGATTGTCATTTGCAGAACTCCTCAAATAGGTGCATTATTTAGTTCTCTTTTATCTATTCAGATATCTATCTTTAAAGGAAAAAAAAATGCCTAGGAATCCATTTCCTCTGGGAGTTTAACTCTTCTCAAAATTTGTCCAATGAGCTGAAATTTGCCAAAGGGTTCCCAGGTTACTGTGGGCATCTCACAGAAAGATAGTTCTCATATCCTTACGAAATCAGTCTTAAAAGAACTATGAAAACACAAAGTTCTCATATCCTTACAAAATCAGTCTTAAAAGGTCACATTTGTAAATCTTTCTACAGAGCTGACTCAAATGTGGATCTAGCAGAGATCAAGGAGAGTTTCATGACCCAGCCTGTAGTAAGAGATATGGACATGACTGTGCAGCTTTTCCTCTCTACTATTTGGATCTGACCATACTTTCTTCCTGTCTCTGGCAGTACTGGACATTGGTTTTGTTCCCCAGATCAGAGCTCTAGGAACAAGATGTTGTATTACATGGATGCTGTCATATCTGCCGCACTTCTCAACCTAATATCACAGAATCTCAGCATCAGTCAAGCTGCAAGCTACCTTAGGAGATCTCCAGTTCAGTCTCTTACTTCCAAGGTAAATCAGGTTGCTCAGAGCCTTGCCCATTAAAGTCTTTAAAATCTCTAAGAATGAAGATCCCACAGACTCTCCAGGCAAATTGTTCCAGTGTTTAGCCACTTCCATAGTAAACATGGTCCCTGTGTTTAAATGTCCCTTCTTGCAACATCAGCATTGCCTCTTGACCTTTTTTTTATTACAGAGTTGGCAAGAGTCTGGGTTCATCCTTCCATATCCTCCTTTAAGCAGTGGAAGATGGTCCTGCCAAGCCTCCCTTCCTCCTAAAGAAGGCTCTTCCTCTCTTATTCCTCAATTGTGCAAGAACCCATGTGTAAAGCTACAAGATGGAAATGCACAGCCAACATATCGCACCAAATTAGGGGCTTGTCTGACCATGTTCTAAGCAGCCATGTGGTGTGCTGATCCTGTGATACAGGAGAAAAGGACATCCATCATGGGGTACTTGGAGAGTGTCCTTTCTAATGGGGATCTTTCCAATACAGGATCCCACTATGTGCTGTTGCACCCATTCTTGCAGCCAAGAGCCAAGCAGATCTCATTACCAGGATACTAATCAGGCTGAAAACTGTCTCGCAGAGAAAGGAGATGATCACTTCTACAAAGGTGTTAGATAGGGAGAGAGTCTGTGAGACTGGACAGGCTCACTTTAGAAGCATAATTACCTTGTGTAAATCAGAGTGATTCCTACACTACTGCGGTTCTTCCCAGAAGATGACCTGGCCCATGCTGGCTGAGTCATCAACGTTTCATGCTGTGCTTTTTGAAACAAGTGAACAAAACATGGTTAGTGCGAAGTTGTTCAGAGAAGTTCAAACACAAAGCAATAGCTCCAGTACTCCAAAGTCATTGGTACCACGGTGATTAGCTGATTAGCTAATCCTTTTTCCTCATTCCCCATGACCAGATCATGATAAAATACAATATACAAACACACAAAATCACTCTCCCCTAATGCAACTCTTGTCACTAGAGAGGAACTATTTGACTCTGAAGGGGTGTGCAGACATAAACACGTAAAAGTTAGGCACCTAAGTCTGAGCTGATTGTTTTGAGGTCTCTTTAATATCAACAGAGGGAGAGAGAAGCATGTGCAGAGGGTGATTCAGCTCATTGTAAAACAGCCATCTGAGATGGGCCAGATAATTTCCCCTCTGAGAGTACCTCTTCCTTTCCACTGTGAGATCCTGATGTGATTAAAACAAATACAGAAACTAACTTTTGGATATTTAAGTATTTGTGAGATTCTCCTCGTATGAAGACATTATCTACATCATGAGGAAGTTCAAGAATTCTTGAGTCAGAAAGACTGATTTCTAGGTGTCATCAGAAAGTCGGCTTTGACAGTTACAAATCTGGTCTGTCAAAAGACCACAGAAGCTCCTCCCAACACTTTGTATATTTGCTGCAGACTATTTACTGCATGTCCTTTCTAAGCCAGATTTTGTCTCTGACAACACTCCCATACGTTTCAAAAGAAGCCCATCTGTGATTCAGCATTAACAAGAAATAAACCTGTCTATGAAAATAATAAAGTAAAATAGGAAGTGTTTGAAGCAAACTCGGGGCAAAACAATTTTTATATAGCTAACCTCTATAAATATTCACAGCTTGCTGAAAAGTCTGCCCTTTCTTCCTGCAGCTAGAAACAGAAAGATAATTTTTAAAAATAGGGTCGTTCTGAAAAAATGTTGAGATGGGCTTTGAATAACCAGAAGCTTTGAATATTTCAAAAAATCCCTGAAACTTGAAGGCTTTGCCTGAGCCTGAATCCCAGAGCCATTTGAGGTTCATCATTCACTGAACTTCTTAGAGGTGACTCTGCCCTAATGACCAGTCCTTGGACATAGGAGCCCAGGGGTTCCCTGAAACAACATGAGTCATATTATCGCGGCGTAGAAGAGACCTGAAACTACTCAGAGAGCCATGTCACCACCCATGGCTAAGCTCAGGAGTTTGCAAAGCAAGTTCATAAATCAGGAGGTGATAGTAAATTTTTAACATTGTATATACTCAGGCATGAGCAAGAGCCTAGTTTATTTTATGGGCATGATGATAGCTGCGAAGAATGCCGCAGAGTGATATGGATAACATGGTGGCACACCTGTAACCTCCAGGACTGAAAGAGAGAACTGTTTGCACTTCATCATTCCAGGAAGAAAAAAATCCCCAGTCCTCCTGCCACAACACACCCTAAATGGAGCCTTACTGTCCCGAGGAAAAGAAAAAAAACATAACGTACAAAGTATACCTTGTCAATCTTATTCTTAGTGATTATGTACTTCCATGGTATGTGGAAGTTTTATAGAGCAATTACATCTATTGTGACTTTGTAATTACAGTATTAGGAGGTCACAGACAGAGGAACTTTGCCAACTCTATTGATTTTTAAGGCTAGCCCAAACAGGATATAGATTTGCACTGGACTTGTAACTTTTCAATATGTACACAAAGTGCAGTATGCTCAGGAGACTGACATTGATAAGTGATGTGCATGCTAGCAGTGGGCCAGATTCTGATCTCTAGTGCTCTTTCAACATAAATCTGTATAATCACCCCGAAAAGAGTGGCAATAAATAGTTAGGGAGGAGTCCTAGAGACTGGAGTAAATAGTAAAAAACAGGTTTTTAAAATGTGTATTTAGCAACCAAAATCAACCTTACTGACTACCAGCATAGTCCTTAACTATTTACTTTTTGAACCATTCATTCTACAGCAAAAATTCAGTCCTGGACAATAATGTAACAGAAGAGCTGATCAATTTTTTTTTTTTTTAAATCTACAGTGCAATTTCACTAGAGAAGAAAATCTAAGAAAGAAAGAGTTCTTATCAGGTAAGTGACAAAATTGCTTGAGTTATTGAACTGAATAAGTTTGAATTGATCTTACTGAAGTAGATGAGAGTTGTATTCACAAAGCATGGTGGATCCCTACCACACCACTGTTTGTGAGAATAATGGGAAACTTCAGACATTCTACATAGCATATATTCTTTAGGCACAGAGCTTCTTGTCAGTTGGGGTACCTGCATAATAGACTAATTTTCTGCAAAATGTAAAATATGATTTTTAAAAAACTTTTTTTTTGGGGGGAGGGGATATTAATGCAAATCTTTTTTATTTATTTTTGAAAGCAAAGGAAATTGTTTTAAAAATCATCAGGGACTGCACAACACTTCCCACTCATTCTGATAGGATGCATTCTAGATTTATTTCAAGCATGATAAGTTTTCTTACATATGCTGCCTTTAATAAATATACGGAAAATTTATAGGAAAAAAAAATGAACTCTCTGGAAACAACACTCCATAGAAAATATTGAAATGTAGTGCTATAATACTAACCACAATTCATTTTTTTTAACTTGAATGAAGAATTTGGCAAACTGTAGGTGGCACCATTAAACATTTTGGTACAACTGACTGCTTTTTTCACTGAAAAAAATGTTTTCGCCAGAAAATTAACTCTGTTCTACTAGATGCTCCAAAGTTCAAAAAAATCAATGTAAAAATCTCATAATGTCCCAATACCTACTGAGAAAATTTGGAAACAAATTCCCTTCTCAATATGCTTCTGAAATATCTATACTTTTTTTTTTTTTAAATAAGTGACAATAGAACCGATCTCCCTTTAGTTTCTTATTGGCTTCCCACTCTGGCATGTACATATTCTAGATTGATCTGAAACTTATGCCTGCCTAAAATCTGACCCAAACTGTCCCATAGAGATGAATTTTGATGTTGTTTGAAAAAGATAGATTCTTTTCAAGGAACAGAAATATCACAAAAAGTATAAATGAAATTTGCTTCTTAAAGACAGCAGAGTGTAGAAGGGAACCTTTAACTGACACCGTGGACAAGACTGTCATTTACAGCAGGGGTTACTGAGCACCGCTCTGTACAATATAATGGGGACATTAAATAAGGGTAAGTGTAATTAATACATAACGTTAGTAAGAATCAATTTTTCATTCTCTTCTTGAGGCCGACTGGCATTACCATTATTTTATTTTTTAATTTCCTGGTGATATAGCCTTCTTTACTAACCTTCTTATATGACTGAGATAAGCTGTTGCACATTTTTATTTGAAAGCAAGAGGAATGGTAATTAAGTAGTTTGAAAATGGAAAGAGCTTAATCAAGGGGGCTTATACAGTATGAAACTGTGCAGAACCTCCATCTACCTTTGAGAAACACCCTTCTTCAAAAGCTCTCCTGGCAAAACAATGACAGTCTGATCCTGGTCTCATTTCTTTCAAAAGCAAAGCCTCCACTGACACCTAACATGACACCCCAAAATACCGTTACTTCAAGGCGGTGAAAGTCATTTTTTTAATGCATGTTTTGGGGCTGGGAATACCAAAGAAGCTCAAGTCGCTTTGAATCCAAAGTGTGAATTTTCTCTACAGGGATGCCCAGGCACACCAGATTGCCTGCTGAGTTAGTCACACCACTGACATCAAGTTCACTCCCTGGTCCCACCAGTTTTCAATCCTGTACATAGCTGTTTTCCCAGCCTGGGACCCAGCCTGCTCTGGTGCTATGAAGCCACTAAGTGTGTGACATTTCCTGCGGCTTCATGCTCAAAGGAGGTGTGATAGAAGGTTTGTTTCCCTGATGCAGCCAATGCCGTAACATTCCTCAATTGTCTGAGCTTAATCCTTCACTATGCAAGCTGATGCTGGAGCTCATATCCAGACAAAAGAGAAACTTGGAGAGATCTAAGAGAGGTGACTATTTACCAAGGGGATCAAGGTACTACATCTCTCCATGAAACAGGTAAAATGTCAGAATAGTACAATAAAGTGGACACAGGTGGAACTTGTTTTTCTTCTTGTGTCATTTGCCTTTGTTTCCTGGGACGGGAGAAACACATATAAAAACAATGCATGGGAAGAGAACATAACAATGATATCAGTCTGACTGTGTACTAATTACACAGGTCGATTCAAGGTTCATAACACAGAAGGATTCAGTAAGTCTCTGGGACCCAGCAGTTACAGCACTCAAAAAACCCAGGGGAAACTGGATTCTGGTTCTAACTCTCCAGGGTTTGCTCGTCCCATCGCTTACCCCATAACTTGTGAAACAATAAATAAGACTCATGTGGGGACCAAAACTCAAGCCTGTTTCCTTTTATTTGAACGTCATGACAGTCAGGACACAGACACATACAATTAGAGGGTCCCAAGGCATGAATCCTCAACTCTGGCCTCCACAGCAAAAAAAACACATTGCTTTGTCTCAGTTCTGGTATAACCTGCTAGCTGGTGATTAGGCAATGCCTGTGGACAAAAGATGATGGAAGTTTGAAGACCCTATGCACAAAGAAAGAATGACATTTGGGACATCCACATCCTGGACAAATGATCCTGTATACATAATGCCTAGATAAGGGAGAAAAGAACCAGGTCTTATGTTTCCTTTCCAACTAATATACATGTGTATGTGTGTATAGTGAGATACATATTGTCATGGTCATTTTTCTATACTGATTATGGTAATGATTAAATGAGCATGAATATGGACATCTGAAAACGATAACAAGTAGAGGAAATTCCATCCTATTCTGTATCTCTATCTTCTGCGTGAACATTACTTTGTTATCTGCAATATGCAAGCCTTTTGAATAGGTGCTATTAATTTAATATGCATTTATTCTTTCTGATCTTTCTTTAATTTTAAATTAAGTGAAGTCAGTGATCAAAGAAAGGCCAGAATAATAGCCCTGTAGGTTGGCTTTTTTCTTTTCTTTTGGTCCACGGAGAGCAATGAGAAGTAACACTGTCTGTTTTTTCTGGGCCAGTTCTGCAATATGTACCTGGGTGACAATGTGGCCTGCAGTAATGCTGAAGTACATAGGAGTCACCCAAATAAACATCTACCAAGTAGAACAAAGGCCTATGACTGAGCTCTAAACACCTTTATTTATCTTTTGTGTTTCAGCAGTTGCTAAGAGCCACAAGCTTATTGCTCTAAGCCATTAAACTTGGAGCAGAAACACACTCCCTGCCCCAAAGAATTTGCAGTAATAGGTTGTTTAACTCTGTATAACTTAATCTCCTTATGAGTGAAAGACATTTGCTCACACACCCAAACTCTCTTCAATAGAATATTTAACTATGCTCTTTAAGAATCATGGCCAAGATTAGAACCATCCAGGAGCTGCTAAATTCTTTGTCATTCTGCAGAAACCACAGTAATGTCTACTACAGAATCAATACCCAAACATAATTCAGGAAGAAGTGGGCTGAGAACTTACTAATTCATTTCTTATAAGCCACTACTAAGGGAAATTGTTTTCAGACAGACCTCTCTAGCATGTCTACAGTTTTATACAGAAAGATAAACTCTGCAGAGAGGACACAGCTTTTGTTAGACTAACCAGTCTGGCTGAGTGGAAAAAAAAACCAACAAAAACCCCAAGCTATGAGGCACAATAGAGCTTCATCCAGCCAAAGGGATTATGCATCAGAAACATAGGGAATTTATTTCTTCCTTTTTTCCTCAGTTAATTTCATCACCTCCTTCTTCAAAACTTGCCTTACATCTATAGACAATATCAGTCAGTAATTTGATGAGCTATGAGATGCCCAGCCTTAGGACACAAGTCAAGATTGAATCATCCCGTTGAACAGAGGTGCCTCCTTGGTGCCAGGAGTTAGGCTCTGGACTGTGGAGACCAGAAGTGAGTTTAGAAATTTCTTGGAAGTTTGCGCTACTGTTGACTTGCCATTCACCTGGCAGTTAAAGACACTAAATAGCAAGCTCTAAGGTTTGAGTTCTGTGTACTAGAACAGCTGAGGAAGCCAAAGGAACTCCTTATCCAACCTGGACAATTTTTTTGGAGATGTCATAGAGGATGTTAAAATTTTTGAACCTTTTTTCCTCCATGTTTTGAGTTGTGACATGTATTAACCATGTCCCAGAGCCAGTTCCAGTTTTGCTAAATTGCTCTGTTGAGTGAAAAAAGAAAACTTTGTTGAATTTCTTATAGGCTTTAATGATTAAAAGAAAGTCTAGTATCAAAAACTCTGTTTGTGTTCCTAAAATTGATTATTTCTGACCAAGCTTTGCTGTTTGGCTTACACCTACTGTGGTCAGAATTAGTTGTCTCTGCATTGGACCAGCCACATCTATGTTAGCATTCAGCCCATGTCTCCTCCTGCTTCCTATAGTAGCCCTACCCATAAAAGCACTTTTTTTTTTTTTATTAATAATGCCTGAAATAATGAGAAATTTGTTTCACAGTTGGGGGTTTTATTTGTTATTTTCCCAAAAGGGCTTTTTTTTTACCATCGTGACATTGAGTGCATAGGTTGAGCGCCTTGGAGTGCGTCACAGGGATTGTTGGCACTCCTTCAGATCATAGGATCTTCTCTATTAAAGAACTGGGGAGATGGAGAGAGACCTTCTCTTTGTGTGGCCTTCTCCTCCTAGAGCATACAGCATACAAAAGAGGCCCAGGGAGTGACCCCTCTGCAGAACTGAACCCAGGTCTGTGTTACACTTTAACTACTGTTGCATTTTTCATCTGAGGCTACTGAGAAGTTTAGCAGAAAATTGGATTTTGTAACAACCTAGAAGATTATTACCTCCATCTCGAACAATAGGCAGAACTTCAGTGCTGCTGGTTTTGCAGATGTATAAATCAGTTATTTCCCTCCTCACTGAAATGCATCTATTTCTGGGGTGGATTGTGGGAGTTGCTCATTTCACTGGTATACAATGGGTTAACATGGGAGGCACAGACTACTTTACTATTCACAGCCACTGGAAGGGATGACCTGGGCAAGTACAAATTCAGGCATGAATTTCCATTTCTGGAAAGCATTATTAGTATTTGGAAAACTTTGTTGGTTAAATCCCACAGGGTGTACAGATAAACATCACGTCCTGATATCAGTGGAAATTATCCCCAGTATCAACAATAAGAGCAATTAATTATGGGGAGAATCATCTCACCTAAATTTAGTTATCTGCAAGTCAGGCATCTAATCTAAGCTAACCACCTAGGCTCCCTTTGTAATGAACAGACAGAAATAGGCACCAGGAGAGAAAGAGACTTGTTCTAGCCCAAGATAAATGTCCTGAGATAGGTAGACTGAATCACCTTCCAGAGGTGCCTATCTCTCTTTATTGACTACAGAAGGAACGTAGATAATTAGCCATGACTAGACACCTAATTTTTAGATACCTAGGCACGTAAAATTCAGCAAGATGAATCAGAACTGAGTGATTACCACTAAGTAAACTTCCTCCTACCCATTCATCTGTGAGAGAATGTCTGACAGCTGAAACATAAAACTTGCTTTGTTTCCAAAATCTTCCTTTTCCTTCTCATTTAGAATTTTTTATTCTTCTGCGTACTGCTTTGTCTCATATTGCCTCATTATGAGGATATTCAGGTAGCGGTTTCACTTACACAGTTTGTTGCTATTAGACTGTAGGCAAACTGCTATTTTTATTGAAACACCTGAAACTATGTGCTTTCAGGAAGGGAAATGACAACACGTGATGAATACATATTTTAAAACAGTATAATAGCATCTTCTGTATTTTATTTGCTTTTCTTCTAAATCTGGTGTAATTTTATGTACAGCTTCTATTTCCTACAGGATTTAAAAAAAATTACATCTTTTTAAGAAGATCTGTGCCTACAAATAAATCCAGCTTCGTTTCATTGCAGTGCTTGATATAATTTGTATAAGTTACAGCCTAATAAAAGATAGGGGAGCAAACTTCAAGCCACATCATCTGTTTTTCCCCCCCAGTAGAGATATAAAATTATATTTGTTCTGGTTCTTTTTTATGTGGTTCATCAGATTAGGGAATTTTAT
>VYZV01035376.1:70193-81141 GCA_013401275.1 Pandion haliaetus | reverse complement strand
ATATCCCTGTATTGACTAATGCTACTTTTTATCATACCAATTTGCTTGGTATGGAAGTCAAACACAATAATTTATAGTTTCTATATTATTATAGGTCTTAACACCTTGGTGTTGAAATTTCCACGTTCCATCGCTCTGTTACTCGGGCCAAACTTAACTGAGAGGTTGGGCACACTGTTCTATTCACCCATTACACTGCACAGATGCCTGAAATTTAAGGGGTTAGCTCCCACTGAACTTTCTTAGTCATCTCTAAACCAGAGAGTAACAACTGCCAGTTTTGCTACACCCTTCCATGTCCAACCTTTTCCTGATTTTTAATAATCTAAAAAAAAAAAAAAATCTTAACATAAATGGAAGTTAAATCAATTAATTTTTCTAACATTTTCTAATATTTTATGTTTTCTACTTGATTACACCTCTATTTAATGTCTTTGACATTCCAAAGGGCTTCTCAGATGCAGCATATATACAGTATATAGTAAGCCTTTTTAAAACATTTTTTAAACTGCATCAAAACATTTACAGACAATAAAATAAGCATGTGTACCAAGGAACAGAACGACCCAGGACCGAGCTAGCTTTACTGTAAAGAGTCTATTTGCACAAATATAATTTCACAGCATTTATAATAAATTCAAAGCCTCCAAAACTAATTTATATCCAGGACCACTGCTGTGCTGGTAACATCTTTAAAAAAAGAAGGTCTTTCTACTCCTCTTTCAGAAGCATGAATGCAAGGAAAACAATTGGACTGAATCTAGGGCCTACTTGATTGCACAGATCTAGTACCTCTTCTTCATTTTCCAGGTATAGAAATGATAATAAATTACGCCCAGCTGTAAACCTGCATGTAACATCTGAGAGCTGCTAGAGGATCTTTAAACCTCTACTTTTCCTTGCTCTGGGAAAGTGAGAATGTAGCAAATTGCTAAAGAAGAAAAAAACTTACTAAAAACCTTCTTGTAAATAATTTTGGCTCTTTTAATTGTTTCCATTTGTATTTTTTACTTCTCCCTTCTGATAAATTGGGCTGAAGAAATAACATGATACAAGCTATATGGAAATGTGGAGATTTACAAGGGAGTATGTTTTAACTATGTTTATATGCTTTCAGAAAACCTATAGCGTTCATCATCAGAAAATGAGGGAACTACTGTGTTGATCTTTCCCATTAGCCTAATACGACTAAACTCTCAATGAATGTCTTAATCAGAGATCTTTATGAAATAGAATCTTTCCTGTAATAGAAGTAAGGAGGGCTTTGGTTCATAAGACAATTACGCTGAGCTTATTTTTACCACAGCCTACAAAGAAGGTAATCCCTCTTATTAGCGATTCAAATATCAAATGCAGTAGACAGGTTTAATGGAATTATTTTTTAATCTTTTCACTGTCACCACAAGTGCCACCTGACATTAATCCCCCGGCACTAGTAATAAGATTAAATGAGAAATTTTACCTTTGGCATTGTATGATAGACTAAAGCACAGGAAGAAACCTCATCAATGGTTTAAAAAAGATTTAATGTCAGTTGTACGGCAATGTAGCAGATATTCTCTATGGGGAAATAGCTACAAATAGTAAGCAAAAAATCATTAATTTTTCTATCTAGTGATATATTATAAATAATGTTCTATCAACCATGTAATCTAGGAACGGATACTTTAAGAGCTGGAAACATCAAGCAAATACGAAAGTGAGACCTAAGTGGATGAAAAATAAGCAGTATAAACAAAAACAATAAAAGCTTTGAAGGAATGCTGGAAAAGTACTTATCAACAACAAAAAAAATCTCTCTTAAGGCCAGAAAACATAGGGATAAAGTGAGAACTGCAAAAATCTAGATGAGTCACACCCTGTAAAAAAAAGTAAAACAAATAGAAAGAGCATCTTCCTTTTCATAAAGAAATTGAGAACAGAGAAAGCAGCTTGCTGCTAAGAAAAGAGGATGGATTGGAAATGAGAGATAATCTAGGTTCAACCTGAAACCAAATAATATGGGTCTCAAATTTCAATAGGGGGGTGAAGTGTAAGACAAAAAAAAAAAAAAGAAAAAAAGCAAAGGTTAACAAAGTACAGATAAGTTGAAAACTACAGTAAAATAATTTTGCATACTTAGTCACACACTGAGTGAGAATGATCTCAAACTTTTTAACAAATCCGTAAAGTCAACACTGATACCATATTGCTGAAAAACAATAACTAACATTTTAAGAATGGGTGAAGTGATTGATCTTTACTTCCAATAGACCCTCAATAATGAGTAAAAATAAAAAAAATTGAAGGGTAATTAGTCATAGAGCTGAATGGATAATGAAATAAACAGAAAATCATTTACCAAAGATAGATACCACATTCATTTGGCTGGATAGACTTATGCCTGGCCGTCAAGACAAATGAAATGTTATAGATCAAGTCTACTTTGGCTTTGTAAACCAGCGTAAATCATATACTGGAGAAGACCTCATTAAGGAATTGCCTAAAGGGGACATGGCAACAGGACTGACTGGAGGGACATTCCCAATTTAATTGCTCAATGATAATTTATTAATTTTTTTCAATGATGAAGATTTAAAAAAAGTGCTTATAAGATTTGTTGATGACTCAAACTTAGGAGGGACTAATGAAGAGAAGGATCATGATATCATCGCAGAAAATTCAGATGACTTCAAGGAAAGCAATGTTAGAAAAGGAACTAAATCAAAGTGGAAGGTCATACCCTTGGGGACTTAAGCAGAATATCTGCAGTAAGTTAGCAGCTTCATAGAATCATTTAGATTGGAAAAGACCTTTAAGATCATCAAGTCCAACCATCAATCATGCTCACTAAACCATGTCCTGAAGTGCCTTCTCTACATGCTTCTCAAATACCTCCAGGGATGGTGACTCCACCACTTCCCCGGGCAGCCTGTTCCAATGCCTGACAACCCTTTCAGTAAAGAAATTTTTCCCAATATCCAATCTAAACCTCCCCTAGCACAACTTGAGGCCATTTCCTCTCGTCCTGTCGCCAGCCACCTGATAGAAGAGACCAGGACCCACGTCCCTACAACCTCCTCTCAGGGAGTTGTAGAGAGCGATAAGGTCTCCCCTCAGCCTCCTTTTCTCCAGGCTAAACAACCCCAGTTCCCTCAGCCGCTCCTCACAAGACTTGTGCTCCAGGCCCCTCACCAGCTTCGTTGCCCTTCTCTGGACACGCTCCAGCGCCTCAATGTCTTTCCTGTAGTGAGGGGCAATTGAGTAGGAATTGCTGAGGAAAAGAAGACAAAGACATATTAGCCACAAGATGAGAAAGTCTCAAAATAATGGGGCCATAAAAAAAGTAAGCGCATTCCTTATCATGTGTCAGTCTTTCAGGCAAAGAATACAGAGATGAATAAATAAAATTACTTTTTTCAAAAGAGAAGTGAGACCTCATCTGAGCTACCGCACATCTTTTTGATCACCGTACTCAAAGATTATGAATTCAGATGAATATGGAACAGATTAGAGGAATAGGTAACTCATAAGAGACAGTGGGCCTTGCTTATTTAGGCTAGCAAAGTAAACACTGAGAAGGAAAAGCTGCTTGTCAGATGCATAAATGTTAGGTGAAATAGCTTTATAAAACAAAGGACAACTCTAGTTTACTAAAGACAAGCACTTATGAGATTTGGATCCTAAACTCAGAGTTAAAAGCAATTTCTGTCATTTTCACCAAAAGTCAGAATACGGATGGCATGCAGTATTTGTCCCTGACTGTCAAGCATTTACAATTCAGCACTAAACAAGATTTCCAGATTACTGAATGTCAACTAGATGATTTGGGAAAACTGCTTTCACATGCAGGTATGAGTTGTTTGAAAACAGTCCTAAATTAGACTAGGAATCTTAGTTTATTTCAGTTAATCCCCAGTTATTTCCAAAACTTTACCCTAGCGGTACTTAAGATCTGACAGTCTACATTTGAGGTAAAATATGAGAGGGAAACCTTCTCATTTTAAAGCGACCATTTACCTTTTTCAAGTCACTTGCATTCTGCTCCATTAACAGATTCTTTCAGAAGCAGTCTTTTCTCTAATTTTGAAACAGGAGCAGGTGCTTTAGGGAATGCCATTTTTGTACGGCAGGCAGCAGGCAGCCCAGAGGCTTCGGAGGCTCATTTTAATTACTTGGCACCCCAATCCAATTAAAACATACCATAAAGGTTAGCTATTGGAATGAAAATTTGGTGCAACTTATCTAAACCACTACATAGCTGTTACACACCACAGAAGTCTTTCCAAACATTTAAGATGTTTTATTTACTTTTGAGATTACACGAGAATTTTAGTAATGATTTCTTTTGAAGAAATTCAGGTCATCATTCACTACTAAGCTAAAAGTATCCTGTAATATTGTTGCCTTTTCTACATTGCATGAAGTTAAGTGTCTAATAATTTTCCCTATGAGCTTGGGGACAGCAGCCATTTTCCTTAGACCATAGCAGAGGGGAAGCAAATGTGTTTCTCCCAGAAAGACTCAACTTTTGATTTTCCATGTTATTTCTTGACTGTTATTAATCGGAGTTAAAATCTACTTGGGCTGAAAAGTCTGCTCTTCCTATATTTGTGTGTAGGACACAATAACTTCTTACCTTCCACAGGCTGAGTGTGGTGATCTGCATTTTCTTTGCATGACAATGTTATGCATGAAAGCAAGTAGTGGAACTTTTAATGTTGGTTTGGATCTTTTTAGTATCCCTAGTCCTTCCAGGAAAGGAAAAGTTCTTGTAAAGCTAGGAGTGAAAAAGGAAGGCAAAATATCTCCAAGTAATTTTTAAAGCTCTAAGTTCACGTTTACACATGGATTCTACTTATACCTGAAACAACAACACAAATTGATTTAAATCTCAGCATTTATCCTTTCACCAAGTACAATGTAGGCTGTCTCTATGTAGCCTCCATGGACAGTTTCACAGCTGCCCACTGATTTATGAATTATGCACTCTATGCGATAAAGTGTGAGTTCACAAATGTTTTCTAAAAATCTGGCAGAATAGAATGTCAAGCTCAAGTGTTGCCTTTGGACATTGCTACTACGTACGGACAGAAGTGTTAATTGATTAAAATATTTTTAAAAAATGCTTTAAAAATATATTGGTTTATGATCATATTCTTAGCAGTAAGTTCAAAACACACAAAAGACACAGCTGGTTGTATTCTCCCTACTGGTCAGAAGGCTATAACTTCAAAGTTCACCTTGAGGCTTGCAATTATTACTCATCAATTAAATTACAGTCACTGTACTAGAATATTAATTGTAAATTTGTTACTAGCATCCATGAGATGAGTATTTGTCCCACACACTGTGCAGAAAATACTTCTGTTCAACCCCTATAGTTCTCTTCTCTTTTTCCTTCAAAATTACCTTAAAAATCTCTTTTAGATTAGAGTACTGTCAGAAGGGTTATTCTCCTGATTTGAACAATCTCTAAACTACAGTCACAACACATTCATTACATTGCAAGTCACTCTGGTTTTGGGATGGTGTTTTTTTGCTACGTAAAGCTGAATTCTAATGTATGGAAATGCATAGTGAGTTATCTAATAAATAATTTTGAAGTGTGTCAATGTTAAAAATATTTCCCAATCCCTTTATTATTACTATGCATAAACTGTCTATTAAAATATTGATAAATCTGATAGGAAGAAATGATTCAAATGATAAAGATGCATATGAATCCTCTAGAATTTTTGAAGTTATATACCAGTTTTGAAAGAAACTGAAAAATTATTGGAAGAAATTTACTGTTACAGGTATTTATAATAAAATGATAATCATATATTTGGTTAACATGTAGAATATTAACAACAGCTTAAGTTTCGCAGAAGTAACCAGAAGTGACAGAGAAATGATGTGCCAGAAATTTGAGAAATTAAGACCAGAAAGAGAAGGCTTGGCTTTACACAAAAAAGTCAGTGGTTTTTTAAGGCCGTAATCAGAAAAGCTGCTGTACATGATAAAAGAAAAGCATTTTGCCTGTGGCAGACTAATTCAGAATAATTATATAAGTTTCAGCTCTCTAAACCAAGCTACAAGCACACTTAGGTATGTTTAATTATTATCATCATAGGTTTTTCTCTAATAGCTCCACAATTTTAAACCCCTTGGGTTGTCTCCAGGAGAGACACCATTCCACTCTATTTTGAAGAAGGAGATTAGAAGGAGAATTCTCTCGGCCAGGAGTCAAACAAATGCAAGGAAATCATCCAGGGGGGGTAAAAAACTATATCGTAAGACATATATATATATATATACACACACACACACACACATATATATACACATAAATTCTATCATATGACATTTTATCAAAATTATTTTCATATAACATGACAGATGTCAGAAAATAATGAATAAGGTATGTAGCTAAAGTTACTGATTGCTCCCAGCTAAGTGAAATTTTGCTATTGTTTTTGGAATTAAAAGCGATCTGTCCATACATACATTAGTGCCGTGGTTACCTTGATTCTCTCAGGCTGTCGCTCACTTTGTTACATGCCAAAAAATTATTGAACACCTGCTACTGAGACATGGCTCTCCCAAATTGATACCCTAAATCTTACCAGAGATCCTAGTGGAAAAATACACCATTACCTCCTCGGTTTGTTAGATCCCATATTAGGATACAGAGTATTGGGAAAGTTGACTTCTACCCCATATATAGATTACCATTCGTTTTGGAACAGAATAACAATGTTTCAGAAGGCTGAAATCACTCAATACAAAATAAGCACTAAAGCAGCAATAAATTGACTTTGCTCTAAACAAGAAGGACCAAACAGTTAATTGGTTGAGGCAGATGTACAAAAGTAAGAAAAAAGACTGCATTTCACAGGTACTCTTTGCTCAATTTCAAAAATGCCTGCTTCATCTCAAAGATGACTTAGGATGCTTCCACAGCTCTTTTATCTGAAATCAAATCCTTTGTCGAGACCCTGACTCTGACTTTTGCTTTCCCAAATAAGGGACAAGAACATTATCATGTTCCTCTTTCAGGAAGCACCCATTCACCTTTAAGCAGCCCTGTAATGGTTCCTTGTTTTTCATAAGCACAATTACGACAACAGCTTCTTTAATTTCTCCTAAAAATACTGTCAGCTTTTGCCTGATCTTAAAAGTACTGAAAGTCAGACAGGCGTGACTGGACACAGTTATAACCTAGCCAGGCAATAAATAATTATCTTGTCTGTCATGAGAATCCACCTGGAGTACTGCATCCAGTTCTGGGGTCCCCTATGCTAGAAGGACGTAGACCTGTTAGAGCAGGCCCAGAGGAGGGCCGCAAAATTCTTTTTGTACTGAAAGAGGGTAGATTTAGACTGGACGTAAGGAAGAAATTTTTTATTATGAGAATGGTGAGACACTGGAACAGGTTGCACAGAGAAGTTGTGGATGCCCCATCCCTGGCGATGTTCAAGGCCAGGTTGGATGGGGCTTTGAACAACCTGGTCTAGAGGAAGGTGTCCCTGTCCATGGCAGGGCGGTTGGAACTAGGTGATCTTTAAAGGCCCCTTCCAACCCAACCCATTCTGTCATCTTTGCTGGATGTAAATCCACAATCTAGCAGTTGGCCCAGCATTTAATTTGTTTATACACAAATTTCCACACCAATATGGAGGAAGTGTTCTGTACCTATCGACAAGTAAAGTTCAAACCCAGAGTATAATTCTTGATATTTTAATCTATAATGATTTGAAGATATAATTTGTTTGCAGAGCAATTACCAGTTTCTAAAGGGGTGATGGTGTTCACTGCTGGCTTTTGAGAGAAGAATGCAATTAAATAATTTCAGGAGAATAGTCACTGCAACTGACCTAAACTTGTTGGAATCAAGAAACATACTTTCTAAAATTAATTTTCACAAATCAATTTCATTGTAAGATAAGTATCTACTAGTGAGGATACCTTCCAGCAGCATGAATGCGCTGACAAAAATATAAAGTGACCTATAAGATAAATTATCATCAAGCAAGTATTCACACGCCATCTTCAGGTGCCTTACTTTGTTTCCTGTACCGGAACAAAGTGGGTTCCTGGAGGCCATGAGAGAGAATTATTCATGGTGATTCTCAGATTCTCAGCCAAACACTAGAGAAGACCTGGTAGATAAAGGTGCAGATAGGGTTCCTCTTGTCCTGGGTATAACACCCATAGTGGTATAAAGCATATGGGCTCATTGGCATGCTTCTAGGTATGGAAGTCAACAAGACAAGAAGCAATGCAGTAGAAGCAATAAAGGAAATTACCAACGTGGATTATATCATCAACAGCTGATGCTGGGCAGTTTGTTGGTAGAAATGACAGATACACTCACTTTTGCCCAAAGTTGGCAGACCAGCATAAAATATTGTATTTGCCATAGATTCACACATAAAGTGTCTAGAAGTGAATTAGGTAATGAAATTACTTCTGCTGTCTAAAATGGCCTATGAAGTAGCTGCTATAATTTCAAAACAAAACAAGATCTTTGGAAGAGGAAAAAAAAATGTTTATTGGAAGCTTAGAAACAGGGTTTACTGGTTTTCTACTGATCCAAAAAAGACCTTAGATCTTGAGCCCAACAAAAATGCTGATGGGAACATTGGGTTTAATTTCAGTCCTGCATGAAGTTACAAAGTACTAAGGCACTAAGTATATGAAACTAAAACTATAATTATCATGTCAAAGACAGAGTTAATCCCAAAACTTAAGAGTAATACTAAAGCTATACTGAACACTCGAAGTTATAGAACAAAGACTTAAAATTCCAGAAAGTGTACATTGTGGAGACTAAGAACAAATTGGATACCAATTTTCTTAGATGCTCTGCTTGTGGTATCACACAATTAACGTGCAGGATGTGTTAAAACATGTACTCTTTCAAAATGGAGAATACAAAACAAAGTTTGTAAAACATTTCCTTTGCTTTTGATCTTCATTTTGTAAGTAGTAGCACTTAATCACTTTAGACCAACAGCTGATTCTATCTTTCTTGAGAAAAATTACAAGACTTCTGTTGTTGGGCACTTACCATGCTGATTTCCAGGCAAAAACATCATCATGTTAGTATGACTGTTAGGAAAATATACAAATTCTTTGCACTATTACACCCCTCAAAAATATCAAAACAGAGCTGATTTGCTTTGCAAAACATTTAAACTTAGCTGGGAAATGAAAATAATTTTGTTCCAACTGCATAGTCCTTTGAAAACAGTAACTGCTGCATAAATGAACTGAAAAATATGTGGACTGCACAACTTGTGTTAAATCAAGTGTCCAGAAAACATGCACAAATACACTTCTCAATTTGTTGAGAGGGTTTTCTCAAGTCAATATTCTCTAACAAAAGGATTTAAACCGATGCCCTACTTCACATCAACGTCTTTGATTTAGAATGGCAATTTCTGCACTAAGATTTCAAGATTATTTCATTTTTTATGTTAGAAACCCTCCCAAAGCCAGAATTTTGTCAGCATAAAAAACTAATATGTAAATTCTCTACTAATAATCAAAAGCTTCAAGACAATGCTTTCAGCTGTCATTTTGTGACAAGAGCCTAATTCGGGTGCATTTTTTTTATTAGGGAAGCTAATACTAGCTTGATGTATAAGTGCTATTTCCCAGAGCGTGAGCAGAAAACACCAAATTTGGAGGCAACTCAGTGCAAGATTGCCTTCATGACGGATAAAACCTAAACACGTTTTTGCTGAGGTCTGTGTGGTTTTTTTTCCTCTAGCGGTTCTCTGTAGATTTTAAGTGTTTTGAAATTCTGTCACTGCATCAACTACTTCAACAGCATTTATTCCTTAAATCTACGTAAATCTTCACTTCTTACCTCAAACCTCTTACCTAAGCTATATTCAACAATATTTACTGCCTTTGTTTTACAACCTTTCTGTACAAAATAACACATCAGTTACATTCCTCCCACACCTGTTGTCTGTTGATCAATTTAATCAATAGTGTTGAGATGTGCAAAGTACTTGACAAAACACTAAACAAACACAAACATTTTTGTTCATCTCCACAGTCTATACTTTTTTTGTTGTTGAACATGTAGAACACAAACCAGTGGCATAAAGCTACTACATGCTTAGAACTCTTTACCTTCCTGACATCATTTTACTTTTCATGGTAAAGCTCATAATTCAATGCAAGATATATACTTCTTACTCTTGTGACCATTTCTACATGGCAGTTTTCCTCCAGTACTCTTTGCTTCATCTGCGTAACCAGCCAAACTCACATAAAACAGCCACCAGCACCAAAATATCCCGTTTAAAACAAACCGTTTGTTTGAAGTCCTTCATTCACATTTCAGCCCCTATGGGAAATTTCAGATTCATGTTATTTTGGATTAGTTTCTACCAGTGCTTACATGACAGTTGATAGGTCATAGCTGGACCTATCACACAACTTTCCTGATAAATGTATTTCCACAACTCTCCAAAGTTTTTTTACAACTCTCTGCTGTAGTATAGCAAGTAACAAATTCCCACAGCAATTGTGACTCAATCTTGCTTGAAATCATGCAAATTTTACAAGGAGTTGGGTTCTTATTTTTATATAAAAGCTATGCTTCTATAAGTTTACACTGCATTCTAGTTAAGGATATAGCTCATTATTTTCTGTATGACAAATGTGGCAATTGTATTATTTTTCCTTGAATAAATGCATATCTACGTACACAAAGCATACATGAATGTGTTTCCAGCGACAGGTTCACCATATACAATATTTCTGCATTTGCTTTTTCAGCAGTTCACCATATTCTTAATTTTTAATAGAAAATATTTTTTGCAAAACGCATTTTAAAATCCTTACTCTGGCTTTCACATAATCACTTTTGATATTAGTTATGATGTAGAGATCAGTGTACTAAGTTTGTGTGTGGGTGTGTTCTCCACCACCCCCCCAGATTGCAGGGGACCTTTTTGGAATA
>VYZV01035376.1:21106-36581 GCA_013401275.1 Pandion haliaetus | reverse complement strand
GATCCATCTACTGTCTTGCCATTAATCCTGCTCTAAACCTGACCTTGTTTGTCCCTTGACCCTGTTTTGCCACAGCTCACAGTAATTCCTTTACTTGTGCAGCTCCATCTATCTTACAATCTCTGCCTCCTTTCTTATTTCAGTCCTATGTACTATAAAAATATCCACTAAATTTTCATGTGCTGCATAGTGTGCCAAGTTACTCGGTGAAGGACCCTCCATAAAATGCTGTTCTGACAACAGTATCAAATAGACTACATAGTTTATATAAAACTATTTTTGTGCTTCCAATGTGTGAACATCAGTCCCTACAAACAAGTTTATTTTAATTAAAATTTTAGCCCAAGAAGAAAAAAAAAAAAAAAAAGGTGTTGTCAGTGTTGGTGCTGTACTGAAGAAGTCAGTAATCAACAAGTGAACACTGCATTAATGGTGTTGCAAACAAGCAGTTCACAACAGAAGGCAGTAAAGCAGTCTTCAGACGCTGTGTATGTTTACATCTTAAGCTCTCTTGAGCTTGCAATTTTCTTTATGTAAGTCAATGTGTTTTCTACATCTATTTATCACATTTTATTTTGGGGGAAGGTGGTAATTGAAAAGTTTGGTTGATTTGAAATATTTCCTCTGCATCTTTCCTGATGTACAAAACACAAATACAGGCAAACAGACTAAGATTTTCCACCTGATACATTGCATTTTG
Organism: Pandion haliaetus; assembly: GCA_013401275.1. Taxonomy (NCBI): domain Eukaryota; kingdom Metazoa; phylum Chordata; class Aves; order Accipitriformes; family Pandionidae; genus Pandion; species Pandion haliaetus. The sequence goes on along the minus strand of VYZV01035376.1, from coordinate 35,881 downwards.
TTAGCTGAGTAAAGCAGTAAACCAAATTACTGTAAAATCCACCTTAATGTTCCTTGTTCTAATTGCACCTTTAATAAGAACACTTAGTATTTTTAAGAAGTTATTTTATACTAGGTAGGTAAGTATAACATGTGGCTAAAGAATATTTGAGTTATGGTCCTAATGGGATTAAAAAATTTAAGTCCAGTTGATGTTTACATGTTCAGTGGATACTGTTAGCTTCAGTGGTTCAGAAGCTTTTAGATAAGAAGCAGGATTAACTGTACTTATAGGCAACAACACCGCAACATGGCTAGAGCGGGAAGGAGGAAGTAGGGCGGGAGGGCAAACTGCAGTGCATGTGCCAAAGAAAGTGCAATCCCAGGGGTAAAAGACAGCCCTCTCGTACGGGGGCTGTTGCAGTTACCAGGCCAATTGCATTGCTGTCTTTTCACAAGGTCTTGCAGTGCATCACCGGTGTCAGGTCTCAAGACCTCCTCCTTCTGGTGTGCAAATTTAGTTATTCAGTCACTTGTGAATGCATTCCCTCTGAAACACAAAAAAAATTAATTTCTGAAAAATACAAAGTCTGTTTTGAAAGCCCTGAAACAGGTATAGCTTATTATTCTTGTAAGTGCTCACCAGCCCACCTAAACACAATGCTGAAGCATCCCATTCTGCTTGTAGTCTCTCTCCATCCTGGGGGCTGGAGGAAGCATCCTACTTAAGTAATCCTTGTTATCTTAGAAGGTCAGTATTTGCCTTCCTATTTGTGTTCCTGTTTTCCCCTTTTCTTTTATGTTCTGTAGCTATGTTTTCTAAGCTACCTTTCATTCAAAGTGCAGCACACTGGATGTGTTGCATGTGCACTGTGGAGTGCACCGTCAGCTGTTTGTTAAATTTCCAGGTATCTTTCAGCCACTCGACATCCTGGACAAATGGGCAGATTTCCCTTCTTCCAAAATCTTGTTGGAAAAGGTGATCATGTTCACAGTGACCATGTGATGTTGTTATCCTTTTTATTCTTACTGGGAACACTTCCATTAGCAAAAATACCCATTGGTCTCAGAGAAAATAGAATGAGCCAGATTGTTACTAGCTGGTAATAAAGAGCAGTAAACCAGTGAAGAAAATCAAGCTGTTCTCACTGACAGTAGCTCACCATCTAGCCCTTGCATTTCAGAATCATTCTAAAGAATATTAAAGGTGCAAATATAAACTTAGACTTCTTTTGCTCTCTGCCATTATGAGTCTTCTCAGCATCGCTTTAGTGAATACTGTGTCTAGGCTTAGCACATTGCAAAACAACTTCTACATATTGCCAGCAATGTGGCAGTTTAGATAATATCCATGTAGCTGCGCTAATGACCTCTTCTGTGTTTACCATATGCTATCATTCCCCCTGAAATTAAGTAACTGTTTTACAAGAGTTTCTGAAAATTGACAGTCTTTAGCGGCTACTAAATGCAATGTATGCTTGAAAAAAAGGATAATGGAATTACATTTGCATCTCAGAAAGAGAGGTATTTTATAAGTGCTTGTTGATTTTTGTAATAGCTTAACAAGGAATAATGGCAGATCTCAGTTACTGGTAAACACAACCATGTAGTTTTATAGAGGAAAAAAAATATACACAAGTGTAGGATCTTAGATTTTCCAGTGCTAACCTGGCAGAGACTTGATTCTGCACCAGGTCTCCTTGAGGGAGGAGGGGATGGAAGGGCAGGAAAACCTCTCAAAGTTTACCCCACTTGGGTGGGTTGGCAAATTCAGCTCAAGGCACGTGTTGTGACTTTAGTGGATCCTGTGTGAAGCATCAGTTTATAGCAGAATTGAATTACAGGATAAAATGGGATTTATTTTTTTTTTAGCCAACTGGTGAAAATACGTAGGGCCAGGTAGTATTTTAAAGCCAGTTTTGCCAGCAGTAAGAAGATTCATACTCACTCAAACATTCCATGCCCCAGAGGTTTGGATCACACCTGTTTTGTTTCATGTAGGTTGTCAAGAAGAAGGAGAAAAAATAAATAAAATAATATACTTAGAGTTTAACCCCTGGGTCAGATTATAGGAGAGAGGAGAAAAAAAAAAAAAAACTACTTCAACAGGTTTAAGCAGTACAATACATCTGTTCTGACAGATATTTGACAGCCATGTTTTTACTGACCTCTTTCTGCTTGAGGAGATGGGAAGGAAAGCAGTGCTTATTGAAGGTCATTTTGGAACAAATAAGCAATAAAAACAATCAGAAAATTGATATGATTTTGTTGCACCAGCTAAGGGCCTCTCTGAGTTTAATAGGATATGAATTTAGCTCACTGTATTTACCTTTCCAGTCTGGCAGACTGCTCGCCTACATTTACTATAAATCAAGACACTTTACAATATGTATTATATTTTAAAGAAAGTCTTTCTGTACTAACGAATATGAATATTAAAATACTCCTGGAAATACAGTGTCTGGAAGGAATTCTACGACACCTTTTCTATGTCAGGCAATTACCAACAGGAGTATCTTTTAAGACTAAGTAACTCTAATCGAATATAGTTCATGAACATTTCAACAAGCTAGAAACAAACATGGCATTCAGAGAAGAAAAGACTCTTCTCTTGTGAAGTTGTACATCTCATTAAGCAAACATAAATAGAATCTCCCTGTCAGGACTGTTGGTGCATGTCAGTTGAAGACTGTGGAGCTGTAATGATTCATATCAGCTGATGTAAACCCAGATCCTGATCCAGACCCTTAACAGTTTACTGTTATTTTCGTTTATGCCAGCTGCATAATTTTAGGTGGAAAAAAATGTTGCTACTGAAAAAGAAATATTAAATCATGACAAGAGAGATAAAATTTGAAAGTCACAGTGAATTCCTACTTTAAGTACTTTAGGTAACACTATAGTGCTACAGTGTCAGTTACAAGGCTGGTGGATTAAACATTAACAGTCAGGAAGAAAGGCTCTTTTTAAAAAGTACTTGTATTTGTAGATGAAAGGAGAACATAAGAGAAGAAAACAAGAATAATCCTGCTGGGCCAAAATAGGAGTCCAGTTAACATCAAACACCATCTTACAGTTACAAGAAAAATATACGGAGGATAGAAGGGTGGGAGAAGTATATTTGATACATATGTACTCTCCAACTTCCAACAATTTTCAGCTCAAGGACTTTCTGATTTGACTATTGAAGAAGAGCTGGGCTGCCCAGCTCTTCTACAAACTTTACCAGTTTCCCATTGTATCCATAGAAAGAAGAAAAGATGGTAAATATTTTAGGAATCTATAGGCACCCAGCCTTACAGAACAAGGCATTAAAAAATAGGAGAATCCTAACAGTGCTGGAACGCTGACGTTATCTCTGAAACAGCAGGAAATAAGAAAAACTTATCTAAGATACTGTATATGAAGTGACACTAAAGTTTTACAAGAGTCCAAGAAAATTAGATGCCCCCATCACTCCAGATTTCGGTGAGATTTAGGACACTTACCTCCTTTGAATATTTTTAAATGGTATTTAAGACTCTTCTGATATTTTTTGGGGACAAGAATATACACATCAGACTCTGCTGGTGATTTCTGAATTATTCTGCAGGCGTAATGGAAGTTTCTGCAGACAGGTCAAAAGCTAAGCGGACATGGAAAAGTGGACAACCTGTTCTTCAGCATAGGTAAGTTTCCACTACAGTGACCATTCTAGAATTTTTAAGCAAAAATTCAGTTTCTGATGTTATCAAGCCATCAGTTATCATACGCAGAAACTCATTTTTTTCTTGCTTTAGAAATAACTTTTAAGTTCCTAGGAGACCACAGAATCTACAGTACAGAACCCAGATCAATACAGCAGGAAATATTCTCGCAAGGTAAGGTTCTTTTGTTAAGTATTGTTCTTTAACTGTGATGTAAACAAAGGCTATTTTTAGCCTAGTATCTGTAGATTAAAGTCTCTCTAAAATCTAGGTAGACTTTCTCTAGACTACATTCTTATGTCTCAAGGAATATTTTAACAGTCATTGTTCAAAAAGGCATATATATATATTTATGTATAACAAGAGCTAGTTTTGTCTCCTAATTAAATGTGAACTAATATTACCATTTCTTTTCATGTTAACACTGCGCTCCTATTATTTATATCTGAAATTCCTTTAAAGCCTATCACTTTGACATAAGGAAAACTGAAAGAAAGTTTTAAGAACAGCAAATTATACTGTAATTTGTATTGCTTGTTTGGAGGAGCAAAAATAATTAGGTTATACAGAGTTAGAAAATTGGTACCTAAAACTTATTCTTCAGTCTTAAACAAAGAGAAGAAATTAATCCGCATTTGAAAAATTCTGTATTTTGAATTGTTTTGTCAGTATCACAATGACATGTAGGACATCAATCAGCCATTTAATAACAGAAATAATTCTTGATTTTCCAAAATTATGTTTTCACACTTACTGCATATGTGTCTTCAAAGACTCATTAGGGAATTTGTGATGGATACAATTTCATTTTGCTATACTCTAAAGGCTGAAAATTTGATACAGGTGCTCCTTATGCCATGTTTCAAAGAAAGATGGAACACCTCAGGGAGCTATTCTGTATCAAACTACATTTTATTGGGTAATTGTATCTTGTCAACTTTTTGTCATCATTTGCAGCACTAAATTTTAAGCTTGCACATTTCATTATAAATAGCTTACTGTAACCTTGATAACTCTATTCACTTTCTGTTGATGGCCCTTGAGCAGCTTATAGCATAACTAGAACCAGAGTGCATGATAAATATTTTATAAAGGCATCTATCGTCACCTATTTATCATTCATAATGTACTGTGAATGCACCATAAAATATGTATTAACATTTTACAGATGTCGTGCTACTACTAACATATATTTATATTTTTTTTAAATCCTTTGTAAGTCATACAGCATTGTACCCGTATAAGAAAAAAATTCAAAAAGTTGGTGCATGTTCAAATGATTGCATCACAAAGCCATTAGTCATTTGAAACTCCCATGCATACCACGTTTTGGTCGATAACTAAGTCACAGCACAGGCCATGGTAAATTTATACAGTGAGACTTACTGGAAAGAGTGACTATGTTGTATAATATCCTGGCTAATACACTCTGTGGGGCTCTGGCAAGTTGTGAAACTACAGTAAGCCTATGAGAAAGAATACGTAAATCAAACTATCAGCTGTGTATGATTTTCACTCCTCTTTTCTCCTGTTAAAGAAACTTTTTGTAAGGCTTGATTTAGTTCAGATTCAAAGCTTTGTTTGAAATCAACTATACAGCTAAATCTGGAATGTCTATAGCTGGGGAAAAAAGCTATTACTGAATGATCTACAGTAATTTGGGAAACAAGAGCAGAGAGCATAGAAAGAATCAATATTATTAAGAATAAAAGAGAGTAAAAAGCACATATATAGGAGGAATGGAGAAAGTAACAACAACAAAGTATATTTTTACTATATGATCTTGCCCTTTTTGTACAAAGAAGGAGATAATTTTCACATATAATACATGCAATTAGGACAAAGGTATAAAAAAAGATAATCCTTGAGAAGATTTTTGTCAAAAACTTTTGACTACTATTCACCTCTCCACTCAAAGTTATGGGATCTAAAGTTGTATGAATAATTGATGCTTCAGTTCAGAGTTCTTACTTTCTCTATTTTTCTTGTCCAATGAATAATTCACTATTTCTGCAAAGAGGAACACTTTAAATAGGAAAGATTAAGAGAAAGCCATCTTCAAATACTCCAGATCACTATACTTGGAAAAGCAATATACCTAAGTTTCCTGTCCGTCTTCTGAATTTGGCAGACAGCAGAGCTGAATCCATATTTCTCAGATGCTGAGAAGGAGTGTGTGAGTAGAAGGAACACCACTATCTCTACTGTAGTTCTAGGAATGACACCTAAGCCTCTTGGACAACCAGCTCCCCCAAAAAATCAGAACATTTCATTTTGAGTAATGCTGTTTCAATGTTTTCCAGACATATTGCTTTCCTTTGCCTAAATCTGTTCTTTGAAGTTGGGTCAAGATGGCAAACAGTTTGTACTGCACTGAAATTCAATTTTTTAATGAATAAATGATTCCCAGAGAGATCTTTGCCAGCTCTGATGTGATCATATATTCATTATGAACTGGTCTTTAGATGCTGCAATCTTTAACAGTACTTCATCTAGTAGTGATTTTACATATGCGTAAGTATATCACCTGTCTGCTTTCTAATATTTCTTATGAGACGTTATTATATTTTTGTCAGGATGACTAAATGTTGCAGTCCTTAGACTTCTAGTATTCATTATTATTTGAAACCTTAATAAATCCATAAGACGAATTTATTTCTAGGGCATTCAGAAAAGTAAGACAGAAGATATTGCCTCTTGGATCAGACACTACATTGCCTGAATCCTCCCCTCAAGCCCTTCAAAAACATTGTTTGTTTTAATTCCACAGTTTAATTTATATTTTATTTTATTTTAAAAATACTTACTTGGATCTTCCATGCCTCAGACCTATATCACCTTTACATATCTTCCTTTTGATAGTAAAGCTGAGATTTCCAGATAACTGAAAATGGAGCCACATAGCGTAATTCATAACTATTCACTACGTGCTGGACACATTCTCTATGTGTGGAACAGTTTGAACAAGGAAGAATTGGAAAGATCCATCACAGAATACTTAGAGGCCACAGCCTGTACAGTATTTTTAACAAGCAAGTAACAGTAGCTTCAATTGACTAATGTATAGAAATTTAATGCTGGTTTAAAATACCCATTGCATTAGCTAATAGGTGGCCAACCTGAATTCTCTAAAATTACCAGCACATTCCTACTTTTGGTGACAAATAGCATCCTTATTATTTTAAGCTTTTCACTCCAGTCATACTGAAGTTTAAGTAACTATGTTGTCAGAATACAACAGCTCATAGTGATTTTATTACTACTTTAAATCTTCCTCAATCTTATCTAAATGGGTAGCAAGGGAATTTTTTCTTCTTTCTTTCTTTTCCCCCTTCTTTTTTCATGTTAAGTATATGGCAGAGATCTGTGAATCTTTAAACTTCTTCTAGTAAATGCATAATTAAAATGTTCCATCTTCTCAAGCAAATTTTTAACTTAGCTCAGTTTCACAGTCCACAACAAGCACTTGAACACTAATGACAGGCTGCATGCTTGATCTAGAGAATAGGACCAGGAACACAAGATGAGAAAGGAAGGCCAATGGGCTCTATAACACTGCACTTCACTGCTTAGATGTGCAAAATAATATGCATTACAGTTTAATTAGACTGTCTATTTAATGTGTGCCTTTAATTATTCACCTATGGCAAGTCATCACAATAGCTCAGCTCACGTCTGCCTCGGAGACATATCGCTGCAGTATTGCTGTTGTTTTCAAGCTTGTAATTCATATTCAACTCCTGAATGGCGCTCTGTGAAGATTGCCAGCAGCCAGTCTGGATGAGGGACTCCCCCTGAACTTTCAAGTACTATTTCACTGTGAAAAGTTTACATGCTTCATTCATACTGTGAAACTCTGATAGGAGGGAAAACAAGCAGGAGAAGTTCTAACTTTTGGAAATGCTACTACTTGTTAATTGGGTAAAACTCTAAAAAAATCCACTTAAATTAATTAAACTTTTTTTATTAAGTTCAATGTATTGACTATAAAGCAGATAATGCCCTTTAAATCTACACGTTCATGCCTTTCCTGATGACAACCACTTCCATCCTCCTTCACAGCAGATTCCTGTTAAACCAAGGAACTCAGTAACTTGAAAGAATGGAGAGCACATGAAGAAAAAAAAAAGTATTATTTTTCTCCTCTTTCCTCTCTCTTCCTGCCTCGGCAGAACTTACTGAATAGGAAAGTAAATTTAATTTTCTCTCCCTCCTTCCCTAACATTACATGGTGCTATACTGTTATGGTATGTACAGCTACGTTTCCATTAACAGGAAACATTTCCAAGGCATAAAAAACCTTGAACTACATTTATTTCAGGGTATGCCTAAGCTCATCTAAACTACTCTAAGCATGTTGTGTGAGCATGTTATTGAAGTGCTTCAGATTCTATAATACATTTTTTTCTTAGTGCCCGGTGTTTTAGTGTTACTATTTTGTCCCTTTTACACAGAGGAACTGTTGTAAATTCAAGTTCACGAAGCATAAGGAAATCTGGGGCAGAACAGATTTCTGTTCTCAGCCCTGCTTTAGAAGGTTATAGCAGACTCCAGTTATAGCAGACTTAGTAACTAATAACCATTTATGGTAAAGATTTTATTATAAAATCATAGCTTCAGGCTTCTAACTTCATTATGTAGTTTACATATTACTGACTGTTATTATCTAACACTTATTAAGCATATTTTCAAAGCAGAACACCTGAAAAATCATGAAAATCCCACCAATTTTATTCTCCTTATATCCTGTAGTGGTTTAACCCCTGCTAGCAACTGAGCACCACGCAGCCGCTCGCTCACTCCTTCCCCCTCCCAGTGGGATGGGGAGGAGAATTGAAATATAACAGTAAAACTCGTGGGTTGAGGTAAGTGTCATTTAATATCTAAAGTAAAATAAAAGGTAATACTAACAATAATAATAAAAATATAATTATAATAATAATAATAGCAATGAAAAGGGCTATAATTAAACAAAACAAAACAAAACAAACCCACCACACCAAGACAAGTGATGCACAATGTAATTGCTCACCACCCGCTGAGCGGTGCCCGAGCAGCAATCTGCCCCTCCCAGCCAACTCCCCCAGTTTATATACTGAGCATAACGTTCAATGGTATGGAATATCTCTTCAGCTAGATCAGGTCAGCTGTCCTGGCTATGCTCCCTCTCAGCTTCTTGTGCACCTGCTTGCTGGCAGAGCATGGGAAACTGAAAGTTCCTTAATTTAGGATAAGCGCTACTTAGCAACAACTAAAACATCAGTGTTTTATCAATGTTGTTCTCACACTAAATCCAAAACACACTGTACCAGCTACTAAGAAGAAAATTAACTCTATCCCAGGCAAAACCAGGACATCCCCACAGGAGAAAATACGAGTAATATAACAAATGCTACTCTTTCAAAAAAACCAAACCAAAACAAACCTCTATTCACCTAACCTAGGCTAAAAATGGTTCAGAAGACAAGGACACGTCCTTTGTTTTAAAATGGACCTAGTGGACATAAATGTGTATCCAAAATACATCTAACTGCAAGCTTCAGAATAGTGTTTTCCACGTTTCTAATTTTCTTTCTAGGTATTACTTGAGTATCTGAGTCCTTTCTATACAGGATCTCCTAAAAACCCTATCTATGAGTCTGTTGATTCCATCAATTAATCTAGGAGTCTTGTTTGAGGAAATCACACAAAGGCATTGACCGTTTGTGTTATCCACTCTCTAAAACAATATCTCTCTTCTCATACACATGCATAATCCCTAGTATAATCCTTTTAACCACTCTACATGCTCCGCTGGAGATGTGGCTTTTTTCATTCTACTTGAACACAAATTTATGGTAAGTGATGAATGTGACTAGTTTCACAGTGCTGCTATGTCAGATTGTACATCCCAAAATTCGCCACATTCATTTATAGAGGACAAAGATCCTGTTACTATAGTAACTGCAGTTTTACATGCCCTGACTGGACTGTCTTTAAAAGCTTTGCCACAACGCTGCTGCAAGGTTTGGGTTTTTTTTCCTCTAATGCTATAAATCATGAGTTCCTCACCAAGCAGTCACATATAAACATTTTCAAACATTTCTCTCATAAAAAACCCTACTCTTTAATCCTGTCTCTCCTGAAAGAGCCAAAACAGTAGGAGAGGAATTTGAATCAGTGATTTTAAATTGCTTGATTTAAATTTATGTTAGAGCGGAGTTTTATAAAAATAATGCGGAAAAAATTGTTACCACAACTCTAAATTTTAATTCATAATGCACAAGATTATAATCTTTAACAGTACAACTGATATCTTATTTAAATTTTATAAAACTGCCATAAGCAAGACCCATGGTATTTAAAAATAAGATCCAAATGCTTCAGAACCTTAAACTAGAATAAAAGTACGCACATGTCTGAAGGTAAGAATCTCCATAATTCTTTCAGAGTACAAGGAACAAACTTCTTTGCAGTACTAACTTTTTGAAGTCTAAAATGGGTGCCATTTCAATTCCCACTGCAAAGAAATTCCTTTGGTGTTAACATTTTTAAAATTGTTAACTTTGTTACATTTAAATATGTGTTACGTTATACTATAAGTAGCAGGACTCTGCCGCATGGCAGGAGCTCACTAGTCATAAACAGCAGACTCACAAGGTATGAGCACAAATTACGTTTGCTTGGGAATTCTCCAGGAAACCACTGGCTTCCTGATCCCGTTATGTAATATCAACATGTACTTCTGTCATGGCCCTACCTTTGTCTCTGATGCTGGTGCTCAGAGGTTTCTTCCACAGAATACCATGTTAATAAAAAATCAAGAACGCGTGTCTTGCAACAGCGTGTATTTTAACATGAATAAACAGAGGCTGTGCTTCACAAATACAGAGGTAAAATACTAAAATCAAAAGAACCACCTCAGAAAAGAACTCCAGGTTCTCAGTCACCTGATTTTCATCTCCTTGCTCTTCCTCAACAGTTTCTTTCCGCACTAATCTGTCATTTGGTTTACTGACTAGTCAATCCGTATATCCGACAGTGGGCAAACATTTCAAGCTCTGGGTCCATTCCTGTTATTTTTCCCTTTTCCATCAGTTGCTAGATTCTCTGCGCTGATAAGACCACCTTCCCATTTACTTTATCAGCATAGCAGAGAAACCGTGCAGTACCGCAGTGTCTCATTGTTTGAATGCAGAAACTCAGAAACATGGCAACCTAAAATGAAAAATGAGCCCCCCATTTCCATATGACACTTCTGATTTGTGAGAGACAATTTAACATGACTTAAAAATTCCTGAAATTAAGGGGAGAGCTGCTGAGGAAAGAGTCTTTTCCCATTATGAACCACTGTACATGAATTCCTCTAATGAATGCCTGTTCTCAGGTGCTTGTATCTGACTTGTAAATACAGTCCTGGTTTCATTCCAGGATGCTCTGCTCCCAGCTGTGGGGCACGCATCTACATTATGATTTCTGCTGAGGTTACTGCCTGGTCTGCTTTCAAGAAATCCTAATTTCTCACGAACCTCAGACTGTGCTACTTGTTGAAGCATGAATTAATTTAGTGCCCATCTCACCACGTGCTGTTAGCAGGGTTTTTGTCTGTTTGCCTGGAACATGGTACTGAGTGCCTGGAATGGCTACTCAGATATCCAGAAGTGACTAGTTGGTAGATTCTGCTTTCTCTCTGGAAGGCAGAAGTTGAACGTGTCTTCCATTAGCACATGATTTTCCTCTCATCACAATACAAAGGCCCCCAAAACCGTAGTGTGGTCAGTTGGATTTACTCAGCAGAGGCTTCTTCAAGATGCATCCTGTTAACTTTGGGTGAGGCTGCACAGCCACCATGCCCTCAGAATGGCTCGACTTGTCTCATTCCAAAGATCATGGTGAGGCACAACTTCTGCTTTCAGCACAGCTGCATTTGATATCTCTCAGGGCTTCACTTGAAAAATTCTGACTTTGTATCAGTGCTGTTTCCAGGCTGCCTCCTAAGGCATTGCTCTACCATCAGTTAAAAACTCTGTAAGTTTGAAATATTTTGTGACTGATAACGTGTATATTATTTCTTCACCCCTTTAATGTCAGTCCTTGGGTCTGTATCTTTGAGTACTGTCTCTGGGGCTTCTGACTTGTGCATGCAGAATCCAGAAAAATAGTTGACCAGCAGTTTAAATTTCTTACCTTCTTTCCTAACTGTAGTTTAGAATAATTATTATTTTTCAGGCTCCTGGCGTATATCTGAAGTCCCTCCAAAAGCATCAAATAAAGTTTACCCATTCAATATTCCAGAAGCTGTTTGTATCACCATGATCTAATCGCTGACCAGCTGTAACATCTTTTTGATACAGCTAGGTGCTTTTGGATCAGAGATTACTTTTATGATGCCTAAAAATTCTTTTCCCACCACAGAGCAATCAATCCGGCTTGCAGGTGTTACAGAAGGTAAAATGAGACTATCTGTTTCCAGAAATATTCTGTCTTTATTTGTTCTGGTACCCAGTTTAATCGTGTGGTTTTAGGATACTTTAGGACGCATGTCTCATTTTATTATGCCCTATAGAAATCCATCTCCTTTTCAAACATCCTTATGCCTTGTTAAAACTTTAGAAAAGCCCAATAGAGATTCCTCTTCTTCCCTCTTGCTGAGATTATTCTGGAGTCATAGTGTGATCAGGTGCAGTGTTTTGCACTATCCTATTGCACAGAAATGGTTGATACTTGCGTCTGTCAAGTACTGTAAGTTCTCAATGCAAGTGCCTTGTGATTTTTTGGGTCTGTCTCTCTGCAGTTTCACAAAATAAACTGATTTACCCTCAAAGAGCTCTAGGCCAAATGGCACCTTTTGCATGGCACTGGATTTGCAAACACAGGGTCAAATTTTGAAGTTATGCTTTAAAGCTTAACAGATGCTATGGCTGATGGGAGTTTTGCTAGCTTGCTTGCACTGCTTAGCAATGACAGTGGATAAATACACAATAGCCCATAAATTCTGTTCACGGTGTCACCATTGCTGTGGCAACTTTTCTTGGCTGGAAGGCTATAACATGTTATTTCCGAGCCAGCTATCACTGTCTCCCAATCAGGCAGCATAGCCAGCTCCAAATATGCCCTCAGGATATCTGTGGAAGAGCACACCATTTGTGTCTCTGGTTCGTCAGAGAAATTTCTGGGGACACAAGAGGAAGAAATTTGTGTAGGTGAAAGGCCTGGTACTCTCCAGGCTTTTTGCCTAATAATTTAAATAAAGTTGTTAAAAAATATAAGCACTCCTGAAGGCTGAAACTCTGTTCACTATCCAAGTTGTGAGGGATAGCGCACTCTTATTTTATTAATTCTATCTTCACTTTTCACATGAAATTTTTACAGAACTAATACAGAGGAGTACTTTAGTATTATGTTCTCTGCTGGTTTTAATTATTTCAAAGGGAAAAAGAGGCTTTCAGTCCAAAAAAAAGGCTAACTTGCAGATGGTGGCATAGATAGATATTAGCAGCAGCACAATTAGCCCAACATACAGCCTGCAGTTACCGTCTCTCTGTGCAGAATCCAGTAGTACATGGTGTACATAACTTCCAGATGTCAGAAACCTCATATAAAGCTCATATACGAGTGTTTACTGCAAATAAAACGTTCACAAAGTTGCAAGTGAAGACAGACTTCTTTCGCCATATTTAGAAACACAAGCATGAAACTCGAGTGAAGGAAGGACAACGTTAATGAGTCATAAACACCTCCCTTCCTTTCTCCTGTTCCCCCAGAAAAAATCTTAAATGTTGGAGCTCATTTTAGGAATAAAATTCTTATTTTTCTTCTTATAATCCTTCCCACANAGTTTGTTTGAATTAATAATTATTTCTAAGATCCTTTTTATCCAAATTTGCACTCAGAGAGTCCAACTGAGTGTCCAATTAACTAGGAATGAGAAAACCACAAAACATATAAAAAGGAGCTGCAGCAGTCTTCACTAATTCTTCACAATGAATCCAGACCAAATCTCTTAAGGAGGTAAAAAAATCTAGTTCCTTTTTTTTTTAATATCTATGCTGTACTTCTACTTTTTGTTTTCAGACATAATCATTTGCAAAAGCTAATTCTTCTAGCAGTAATCACAGAAAACAAGTATGAATAACACTATATGTACCTGTTGTCCAGATAGGGCATTTGAATGACAACTTAGACCTATATGTAATTCATGTGTACAAAAACGTGAATGTCAAAAATTCTACATATAAATTTCTTATCATTTTATATGTAAATGTATAATTAAATACAAACAAAGTACCATTTGTTTTATGACTGCCTCCAGAAAGAAGTTAGCATTTATATTTAGAAAGACAAATAAAATCCTGGAATTGAAGGCAAAGCAGGTAGGTTTGCCTTGACTGTAGGAAAGTTTCGGGGAGGAAAAGATTTTTTTATGTTTTCTTTCACGGACTGTCTTGCAATCAGCTTATGCAAAATAAAGGTGCCTGAAAATTTATCTGACACACACACATAGTTCCAAAAACACGATACTAGCAATTTACAAGGTTTTGGTTGACAGAAATCTTGAACTTTTGAAGATTTACCTAATCAGTGCATATCACTGGCTGTCTATAAAATTAGACTAGTGATTCCACAACATCAGCTTTTCCTACAGTGGTTTAGTGTTGCCAGTATGCGTATTCTAGGACTCACAATATAATTTCACATCAGTTTGTCCGCTTCATAGACTATTCTTGCAATACTTCATAAAAGGGCAAAACCCATTACTCTCCAGTACACAGATTTTTTTGTACCCACTTTAATAATTCTTTGAAAGCTCCTGAGACTTGCTCTTGAATCTAGCTAAATGGAAAACCTCCACTTCAACAGCTCATTCTGAGAGATTAAATTCTGCCTACTACATGATTGAACACATTCCCGATCAAATAGTAGCAATCACTGAATACATCAATGAACAATGACATTGGGGAGGGCATTGTTCTTCATTCTGTCCAACAGACCACAACAAAACTCCTCTTTCATATCAGAGATTGCTACTGAATGAGTCAGCATTAGAAAAGCATCTGGTCTTGTGCTCGTTTTCCCTCTACTTTTACAAATGATTGAATAAAACAAACTTCAGCAAGGTTCTGCCTTAGAAG
>VYZV01035376.1:3311-18728 GCA_013401275.1 Pandion haliaetus | reverse complement strand
TAGTGGGGGGAAAGACCCAAAAAGAACAGAAGCTTGAAACTAAGCATATGAGTCCACCTTCCCTGCTGCTGTCCTCTCTCACATACTTTTGTATACATTACAGTCTAAGTTTTAGTGCCTTTATTTTATTTTACTTTCCACTAAGCAAAATTCTTAGGTGCATAGTGAAAATAACTTGGCACACCATCCTTCCTCTGCTGGTTCTCCTCATTCTTTCTTTTCCCTTTTCCAACGTTCACATCTCCTTCTTTTTAAGTCTCCCTCTTTATCATGAGAAGCGTTANCTCCCTCTTTCTCATGAGCAGAGTTATATATGTTATATATAAGGATGCAATACTGCCCTGTAAAGTATGCATGCAACACTGAATATTTTTAAAGAAAACTGTCAGAGTGAACCTTTTTGTTTAGCTGCATCTTATGTTCAGGTTGCATATCTCAACATGGAATTAAAATAAGAAACATAAATTTATTAGCCTACAGATATATATATATATATAGTTTCAAAGTTTCCCACTGAGGCGTCCAATATTAAGCTATTGCAATAACAGTGCATTACAGCTATGAGGATTTACTGCATACCTGTTNAGCCATTAACTATTTGGGCAGCCCATGCAGCTTCTCCTAAACAATAGCACGGAACCCCACACGTATGCAGAGTGGCTTGCTGTGCTAGCAATGGAGTAATTTCCTTTACATCATGGAGAAGGACCTCACTGTCACTTAAATAAAACTTCTTTTTAATGCTAGTTAATTGCCTTCCCCTCCCCATCAGTTTTCCTGCTGGGAGAACTAAGATGATTCACAGTGTAAAAGGAATGTAAATAATCACTGATCACTATTTGAACCTTTGGTATGAAGAAAGGAGCAAGAGNGGATAAACAGAGGCAAACCAGAAACAGCAGTAATTATAGAAATGGACTTATGAAAACCTGAGAACTAATTTGTTATTCTCTCTTGTTGCAGAAGAGTAAATAAAGGCTCCCATGATAATTTAAAGAAAAAAAAAAAAGCAAGAGGACTTGACTTAGAGAAGGTCTAGTGTAAGTGAAGGCCCTACTTCCACGAAGCTTTCGAACTTCACTTTAAATCCTTAAGTGCAACATTAGACTTAAAGGGACAAAAGAGGAATAGAGAAAACAAAAGAGCAGATAAATTGGGTAATGCCTCCACCACTATCTCACAGTCCCTTTGTGAAAATAGAAAGCTCCAGTTGCAGTAATGAAAGCCCTAAGTACAGAAAAAGAACCATTGCTTTTTGAAGCTCTGCGCTGATGGGTTAAGCTGCACCCTGACTCACACACCTATTTATATGCTATTTAAATGTGTGTCCACTAATTTTGCCTGGTGCAGTATTGTTGTTTCTTGCATTTGAGGCAATCAATGAAGAATACAATAAAATGTTTGATGAAAGGGCAAGAGATAACCTTTCATGACAACACCTTGGTCATATATGATTTGTTTCCTGAAATTGAGGTCCTAAGTGGCAGTTCTGTCCTTGACCTTCTATTCATTCCAGGTTGTATGTCTGTTGCTGTAATGAGCTGCCTTGCTGTTTCTTATATTCTTTGGCATGCCATTATCTTTTTCTGGATTTTTTCTGTTCTCACTTCGTGATGCAGTAGGAGTCATTCCTTTAAATCAGACTGCAGTTGTCTGTTGCCAGTGAGTTTGTAATTTATGAAAATGTATTCAAAATCCACTACTTCCTGCTAATAAACAGGAATGGGAATTGAGGGATTTTGAAAAGTAGAAGTGGGATTTCTTCTGGAAACATACAGAATAGACATGTCATCTGAATATAGCACAGAGATGCAAGACACAAAAGCATTTCACATATTTTGTACCTGAGAAGGTCTCTAATGAAAGTGTTCAAGAAAAATAAGCATATCCCAGGCTAATGATGTGGTATGAAATCTTACATGGCTCATTTCTTGAATTTCATTCAAATGCAACTATGCTATGTACATCCAACTTTTGTACATAGCACTAGAAGGCAAAAAGGTAGTACTCAAATAATTATGATGCAACTAATTTACAATTCTGTACTCAGGTACAGAAAATTTAGAGATTTAACATTAGTCACTTAAGTATGCTTGTGCTGAAAGTGTAATTCCCAAAGATGTTACAAAATTTGTACAAAGGCATAGAATACAAAAATAACATTTTTTTTAAAGGATATCAAACAGAAATACCACTACTTAGAGTTAAAACTGCAAAATATGCCCCAGCAGCGAGTAGAGAGTATGGATATAGGATATTTTGATGGGAAATAGCATCTTTATGTTGTTGTATACCAGCATTATGACAAAAATTAAACTTGATCATAAACTACCCTAATGTAGCCATGCAAAGTAGTAAATTGGTGTTGAATAAACATAGACACACACACACTTGCATTCTCCCATTCAGTCTACTTGAGCTTTAGGTTCAACTGCAGTACAAGGTCTGAACACTTACTATTTCTGAAAACCTGCTAATATTTAAACAGGAAAAAGATGAAGAGCGGAGAGGGTGTGAGCAAATGCTTGTCTCTGTCTTCCAGACATGCTAGAGCACCAAGATGACCTCTCCTTAAGGGCTGAAGTGGAATGCAGTTGCCACTCCTCTCCTGGACTCTCTCTTTAGTTATGTGTGACTCAGGCAGGAGCACACTCACCTTAGAAGCAGATGGAAAAAGACATAGTCCTTCCTTAGCAACAGACGAAGGATGTGATAAAGAGCTTTTAAAATGCCAGAACATCTTACCAATCACACGGATGGGAAATTGCTGATGAAACAATTTGCAAAACGTCGTCTTTATGGTTGCAACTGGCTTTAACTGTCAGATTTTAAAATGGATATTTAGGGAAAAGCTGCTCGGAAAAGCTGAACCATAGAATTCAGTAGAAACTGCAAAGCCAAAGAGGCCCAGTTAGTTAGTATTCATGTATGCAGCTAAATTTCAACTTCTCAGGTTCGGGAAGAGCTGCCAGACGCATTGAGGGAATCTTGGCATTTGAAATGTTTAAAATACTGTGTTTATTTTCCTTTATGCCCATTCTTAAAGTTACAGAAAAGCTTCTCCAACGTACACACTCCATGCTCCATACATCTATCGCGTACTCACAAGGCAGTATGAACACTAATGGTATTTAGTCTGGTTTAAATTCCCAAGAATTACATGTACCTACCTAATGGAAAGCTGTAACAACACCGTAATGTAGCAAAACCTAGGCATGTTTGTGTATATAACTCTCTATACTACTATAACTACTATTCAATTCTACATGTTGTTTCATAGAACTAAATTAGTCATAGAGTACAGATGAAGTGCAGAATAACATCATTTTGCACAGACGGGCATGTTCTGTCCGAGGGCCTGCACACTACATATAAGCAATATTGAACACACCAATACCTGTTCACATTTTCAAGCTAAATTCAAATTTGAAGTAATCAGAGTCAAATCAAGACTGAAGTAAGGCTAGTTTGCTTTTAAAACAAAAACAAAAACAAAAAAAAACAACCAAAAAACCAACACATTCCTTGTCCCAACTTTTCCAGTGTTTCTGTAAATATCACAGATGTAGTAAGTCTGCTTTGTTAGTTAGGTTTGATTGCTAAAAACCCTTGCATAAGTGAGCAAAAAAAATTCTTCAGAATAAAGACTTGTGAGTTTGGGTGCTGAGCACGCAACTATGTCTCCTCTGGGCCATAGTCCATACCAAACAAAGCACACAGAACTGCCTTGGGGGCTGAAAACTGCTGACCTAACACCTGCCCATGCTGCTGCTGTGACTGGAGATGGTCCCTAAGAGGGATCGGAGCTAAAATTTACTGCCTGTGACCAATAAACACTGCATGCTAGTAACTGTGGGAAGAATTCACTTACTCGGTATTTGTTTAGGTCTAATTGCTACCTGAATTTCTTAATTAATTGATGTTAGAGAAATACAGGACATTTATTTGCAAAAGAAAAACTCTGCAAAGGTCTCAAAAATAACAGTAAGCAGATCTACATTTTAATCATATGTGCTAGAATTTTTTTTTGTGGTGAAAACTAGCTTCAGTTTAATTAATTTATATTATCAGGAGATGTAGAGTGCAGTTGCTGATTTTGCAGCTCCTGCATGTCACCCAATGTTGAAGAAATATCTAAAGCAGGGATTTCACCTGAATTACTGACAGGAATTTGGGTTAGTCACTGCTAAAATGTTACCATCACAGCTAGACTAGGTTGCTGGGTTTCCTTTTTATAGTGAAGCTTTTAAAATCATCATCTTAAATAGAGATTATAATGTCTCCAACTGTGTTAATTTAATGGTAAATTTAATCCTAAATATGCAGAGCAGTGCAGTTCTACAGCAAAAAAAAAAAAAAAAAATTCCCTAGAGACTTACCTCAGGTCTCTGTCTTAATATATTATTATTTATCCTGTTAAAATCGCTAGAAAGTTAATCTAAATGGACACACAGCTAAACAAATAAAGGCATAAATGCATGCCTGTATCAATACACAGCCCCAAACCCATACACATATTATATGTTTTGGTGAATGCAAAAAGATTCATGTATTGAACACTGTCAGATTTTACCATATTATATATTTCAGGAACTGGCTTTTTGACATACTGTTATTTTATATGCTGTTCCTCTTGTCAGAAGAAAAACATTCTGAATACAAATAAAGATAAAAACATGCAACCCCATTAGCCACCTGACCCATGAAACTGTAATGATCATTAGTCTTGTAAAGCTAAGTGAGTAAAATTTTTATTAATTTTGCATCTGTTTTTGTGAACTGAGATACTGATATCTTATTAAACAAAACAAGCACATGAGCACAGGACCAAGACGTAAAATACCAATATCTGTTTCTGCTTCATCATGTACTCCTAGGAGCCAATCATCAGCTACTATTCTACAGAAAAGGGTCTCCTGTTACTGGAATTAGCTTATTGCTGATAAACCTTAGAGAATATTTATGTGCTGTTTATGTTTCTGGTAATAAAGTCTCATATTTTAACGGCTTACTAAAGCGGTAAAGTACAGTCAAAGAAAGTTAAGCATCATCATCAGAGCACTATGTTGGAAAGTTTGACCCTTCCTCTTAAGAGAATCTACTTTCCTCTGTGAAAATAGTAACGTCTTTACATCCCAAAAGACCATATTTTATTCAGAAATTGTTTTAGTGGTTAAGTAAGCTGTAGTATTTATCTAAAAAAATAAATTAATCATGTTGTATATATTGTGTACAAAGAATGACATTTGACAACAAACAGCAAGAAAGAACCATGAAAACAAATAAAGGAAAAGAAGATAAATAATGGATACCTATTTCAGGAAGAAGTGCAAAACATAGCAGTGGTTACAACTATTTTAAAATAAGGCCACATCGCCCTGTACTAGAGTCAGTGGACAATCCCGGGCTTACATGACAAAAGCAACCCTCCAGACAAATTAGCCAGATCCTGGTCCATGTTTTGTCTAACAGATTTCCCCCAAAGAAAGCTGGAAGTAACATTTCCAATAAACTTCAAAGATATTAATTGCAATCCTGGAAGCAATGCATGTACCCACTCAGCTGAAAGAAGCTGTGGTGGTACATTTCGTTCCCCCTCTCCTGGCTGATTTCCAAACTCAGGAAGGCTCGCTGCGCCTTAGCATAAGTGTAACGAGTCGAGCGGTTAAGCGACCCTTCACTGTGCCAGGAACTCTCACACGGCTAAGACAGGGAGCTGTGGCGTGCATCGCAAGGACTCCTGCTGCCCTGCGGAGGTGGGGGACGGGAGTCGAGATAGCCAGTTCTCATAACCACCTGCAGCCAGTTCTTTCTCATAACGACCCTGAGACATTCCAGTCCTCCCCTGACAATCTTGGAGCATCCCGTATCTATGTTTTGAGTTATTCTCATACAGTCTTGGAACTTTCCCGTGCAGCTGGGATTCTAGCAATTTGTTGATGACAAAAGTCAGTCATCTCCCCAACCTATAAACAGCGGTACCAAGTGAGACCCTTTGAGCTCTCCTGGACCGCAGCGGGCTGTGACCAGCATCTCCCTCTGGGTGGGATGCCTCTCAGAGCTCTCAAATTTTCCTGTTTGCAAAAATTGGAGGTCTGTTGCCAAAAACCGACACGGCCTGGGCTGATTCTCTCTGCTCCTTGAGGCTCGACCCTTCACCCGTTGAGAAAGATGTCGAAGCATTCAATGTGAGTATTTTCACTGACCTCGAGGGGAATTTTTAACAGGTATACCTCTTTTTCACTCTCTCTCTTACTCTCTTTTACTCTCTTATATGTATATCTCTCAGTGTCATTATGCATACACGTGTACTAACCTGAATAGTCTATAATAAGTAAGTTATAACAAGTATATTATAAGATATTAAGTATGTTATAGCAAGTATATTATGAGTTAATACTTTCAAATTGGTACTTAAATTTTGGTTGTGATTTTTATTCAACTGTGAATGAATTTTAGGCTCCTATTATACACATAAACTCTTTAGATATAAACCATTGACCAAGTCTGGGACTAGGAGTCGATCCATCCACAGCTAGACTCTGACAGGAGTTTAGAAAGCAAGGGGGTCTTCTCTGAACCTTGTGACTCAACAGGAGGGTCTCCCTTACCCTTTCCCACATTCCCAATCTTTGCACAAATCACAAGAAATTAATTCTATGTAACATTCCCTTTTACCCTGTTACATTTTCGGTCCCTATATACGTTAAGTTTAGTCTGATTCTAACTTAATTTTCTAGTGTGCATTTCATGCATGTATTAAGTAATAGAGTGAACCTTGCCATCGAATCCTATGAAGTCGCACTTTTATTCAAATTTCTATTAAATCATTTTCCTATTGCTAATACACTTGGAAGTGATTCTTTAAGCGATCTCAACCCCTGATTTCTCCCACCCCACAAAAGAAGCACACTGAAGTAAGAAGAGCTATTGATCTCCTTATCAAGATTATGTGAAGAAAAAGGCTCTAGATGCAGTGAGGACCTGAGATGAGGACAACATGATACTGGCATCTGAGTGGGTGTTTTATTTCAGAGCGGAGTCTTCAGTGTAAGGGGTAAGAGAATCATCTGAATGAGTCTGAATTCAAGATAGAAAGGCTAGGACTGAGAATAGAACTGAAG
Organism: Pandion haliaetus; assembly: GCA_013401275.1. Taxonomy (NCBI): domain Eukaryota; kingdom Metazoa; phylum Chordata; class Aves; order Accipitriformes; family Pandionidae; genus Pandion; species Pandion haliaetus. The sequence goes on along the minus strand of VYZV01035376.1, from coordinate 11,604 downwards.
AAGAGGTGAGGTTAAAAATGGGATCTGAGGAATAGCAGGGACTGAGTCCAGGAAAAGTTTTGTGGAATCAGGAGAAAGCTGAAAATATTGGGGTAGAAGTGGAAGAGCTTCCCACACATATATTTAGTATTGTTAACTTTGAGAACATAAAAATCCTAAAACTGTACAGACCATAAAATATTTAGATATGTGTTGAGCTCTTTTTATTTTACCTTTCTTGCCTGGGAGTTATTTCAGGTAGTACAAGCTGAGGGGCTCTCCACTTCAGAGTAGATTGAGCTGTGGATAATCCAGCTGCATATTCCTTTAGAACACGCCGCGTTCAAATCCCACAGCAACAAATGCTTCTGAAAGACAGAAAAATTTTTGCTTGAAAATTCTATACTTAGCATTTCTTCCTCAGAAAAAACACTAAAATGTAATAATAAGTTAAAAAATCTTCATTTGTTAATGGGAAAAATACTTAAAATGTTTAAGTTCAAAACAAATACAAAATTCAAACCCACAAAATTTCATAGCCCTAGCAGTTCCTTCCAAATTGAACACCGGGATGTTCAACTTGTAAACCAAGTCAGTCCCAAAACTACATATGCACTACTAGTATTAGAGATGTATGCTATGTAGCATGGATTTCCAAAAAAGCAAACACTGCCATCACACATTCCAAAAATAATTCTATAAGTTACTGGATGAAAGGTATAGAATAGTTTAGAACGATATACAGTAGAGCAAACTATAATAAATCAAACTATGGGTCAAATAATCTCCTTTAAAAGAAATAATTCAGATTGATTTGTTCATGAGCACAGACTGAAAACTAAGGGACTATAAATAAAGAGAGACTGATAAATGACAGAGTATCAACATTTAGGTACCCAGGCATTATTGGACTGGTTTTATTGCTGGACTTCTTTTACCTCCTTTAGCCAAGAGAGAAAATAGGATGAAAAAAATTATTAGGTATAGAAGAGTCACTTTTTGTATTCTGCTTACCTGAACAGCCATGTAACACAAACATAACAAATGGTGCTTTCCCAAAACATATAAGGAGACTAAAAGTATTTGTGAATTGAGTTAAAAAATAAAAGGTAGTGCTTCTATGATGACATAGTCTTCTTTGGAGAACTGAAGATGTAAACAGAACTCATTCTGATTTTACTACAGCTTCTCAACAGTGGATCAGTAGAGTGGAGTTGTCACAAATGAGAACATGTAAGCTATCATTGTTTCACATAGACAAATTGAGAACATACAAATTTGGAGACCGTAAAAGCTGTTTCACAGGATACTAGAGAGTAATGCTGTTACTTAGTCCTTGGGCATTTTCACTATGGCTCCATTTCACTGTGGGAAACGGATAGAAATATAATGCTTCTAAATGAATGAGTATCCAGGACTTTATGTCTAACTGTCTCTAGCTGGGAGTGGATAATATGAGTAAGACACCCCCCTTCAGCAGTACATTTTAATTAGGGGTGCCTAGCGTAAGCATAATTCAAGTAAAATGAAACACAGTTATGGCCACTAAAATGAAACTTGAAAAGTGCTGTACCTAAATTCATGTTCAGATGTTGGCATGCTGTGAAAGAAGTGTTAATCACACAGAAAGTACCTTGCTTAGCTACAAGCCACGCAAAGAGAAATGCGTGGACCTACGGGACACGTGATGCACTTTGATCTTGAGACAAACTCCACTAAGTACCAGTGAGATTTTCTTCATGCGGTGCTCCCCCTACCAACCTTGCGGCAAAATCTCAAGGCTGTCATGGAAGTACAGATGTCCTAGAGTGTGACAACCTATTCTGCCTTCATACTGGTTTATCTCTACAGGACAGTCTGACAGGAGCCCCAGATTGATTAGGAGGGGCTAATGACTGAGCTAAATCTATCAAATGCAATCCCCTAAAGTATTATGGTGGTTTAGACTTCAAAGTAAAAAGCAATTATGAACTATCAAGTCATCCAGTGCTACAACACAGGTCTTATTTGTAAGACACACATTAATACCTGCAGTAATATAGTCCAGAACCTTATCATTAATGAAAAGGCCAACTATATGTATTCTGAGCACTAACTGGAAAGAGATAACTTGGAATTTTTCCGATATCATCATCTTGAAAATTTCAATAAAGTCTTCACAATTTTTCCAGTATCTATACTTCCTGTATTAGCACAGGCATCTGAGCTTGCAATGTGCAGACACTTAATTTTTAGGATCTTGGTAATAGGAAGATACTGGGATCCTCACCAGTAACGCTAACTTAAGTGAAAGTATATCACTATACACCAACTTGACACATGATTCTCCCTTATCATGTTGTGGAATAACAAAACTTTTTAGAAATAATTTATTTGAGAGTTTTTTTCAAATGAGCTATAGATAATTTTTATTTGTTTCCATCCACCCACAATTTTCAAGTATTAATGTATTCAGTACTAAAATGTTGCATTTTAAGTGTGAAGTCAAACTCCACAGACCATTTTTGTTGCATTTTAGATAAATTTTTTCATTCCAATTTGTAATTAACAAAGCGAGCAGCAGCTTAAAAAAGCAAAATAAACATCATGATAGTTCATAGACTATGGGTTACAAACAATTAATTATATTTCCCATTGAAACGAATGAAATGCTGTTAAACTGTTCTTTTACTTGAAAATTTTAGTTTTTAAAATGCATCAAAGAATACTTTTTCCCTGGTCCCTGCAATGTTGCATTAAACATCATCCTGAAATACAAGCAACTTTTTAAAAGCCACCATTTTGCCTCAGCTAAGTATAATCAGTGAAATGCAAATTGATGTGTAAAAATTGCCTACAGTGCTTGATGTAAATTAAAATTACTCCTATAAATTCAATATTCAAATTATCTGACAACTGCCGTTGTATTAATTTTGCTGCTGAATACATTAAACAACCGCAAATTCATTTTCTCACTCACATCACAATTACTTTAGATGCTGGTCAGGAAAAGCTACTAAATATACCAATAATCATTTAATATTTAAAGCCTGTTTAAAAGCGGGAGATTTATCTAAAGTGAACAACCTTCCTAGTGTTGGTATTTCTCTCTCAAATTTAAAAAAAAATCGTAATGACAAAACCTTCTGTAAAGTAAACAAGTTGTATTTCTTTTCTAGAAAACACCAACATTGGCCAAAAGAAGTCTTTGCTGTTCCTTACAGGAGAGCCAGAATATTTCCAAACTGCAAGTTAGGGTAGCCTCACGAAGACATACATGCACATACACTTACGTGTATTAAAACAGGTGCATGGTAAATGCTGTGTGGGTGAGGACTAGATATATAAAATGAGCTCCAGATCACAGAGCAGAACAGTAACAGAATTAAAATTCAAGTCTCTGAACTCCTATACTAGTGCCCAGGCTTCTAGAAACCATTTTTGCAAGATAGTTGCAAGGACTCTTAGAAAGGAAATTAAAATCACTTCACCCTTTTTCTCCCCTTTTACTCTGAAACTTTGAAGAGATAGCAGAAGTGTGTAGAATGTGTCTCATGGTTTTGATTTTGAGTGTTTACCCTGGTTTAGCACCAGTTCAGTTATGCTGTTCAAATTAGACATTCGTGAAACATTTATTGTGTTTGAAGGCTGTATTTTTTTTTAAAATACAAATAAAAGGGCTAGCTATATCCCAAGTTAATTTTGTACCTAGCTAGTGCTAATTCCATGGATTTTTGTTTTGCTTAGCAGCCTCTGTGTCAGGGTGTAGCATGGACAGGTGCTGCCCGGCACAGGCAGGAGAGCCAGGAGTTAAGGGTGACAACAAGGCAGGCAGGGCTGTGCCCCCACCAACGGGGACACGCCGTCCCACAGCTCCTGAGCAAGGTGAGCAGAGCAGGCCCAGGGCCAGCAGCAGGTTCAGCCATGCTCCAGTGATGGCCAGGTAAGTCCGTAGTGATGCAGCACAGAGCTGGAGAGGTGCTAAATGGAGGAAGAGGCACTCTGACTAAGCAAGGGGACCCATCTTATTGCTAGGCGGTATCGCCATCCCACCTTCTGTCCTCGCTCTTAAATTAGGCTTAATGTCAGGTTTCTAGCAAATATATCGGTCTCCCAGATGCTCAGATAAAAGCTGGCGGAGGCAAGATACATTCTCTTCCATCTTCTTTTAGCCACAGGACATTTGAGAAAGAGCTGTCAGTAGAAACATGTTAACTTTTCACCAAGGCTGTGTAAATAAAAAATTTCAGTGAATTATAAAAAAAATATTTTACAGTTTTTCATGTAAATTTAATTTTCCTAGTTTTCCTTATTTTCATTTCTGCTAATTTTTCTTGGAAGCATCTGAACAAAAAATATTTTCAGAGCAAAATATTTTCAGAAGATTTTTCACTAGCCCTAACAGTGTTTACGTGCATACAAATAAGTATAACAAGGATCTTCATTACTTTGCAATTTTCAAGCTTTAGACTGGATTAGGTTTTATTTAAACCAACTCTAGAACTGCATTCCCTCTTTCTTTCCATACCATACCCTACTTTTCTCACATGCATATAGGTTCAGAGACAGAGAAAGGCTTTAGGTGCAGAAACACCTTTGCAACTGAGAGTACATATAATGTCGAATCATTTCACAGAAACATTCAGTTTGCCAGTTTCAATTATTACATTCAGAAAGTACCAACTTGCAAATAACTTTTTATATTTAATTTGTCAGTGTAACTTTAGGGTATAGTTCAAGCATTCACTGTAGCGATTTCTTCAAACATTAACACCTTCCCTTATGTGTCCATTTGCAGCTAAATAAGAGAGAAAGCAGTTGCTGGAGGTATTTCACATGTACAGTCTTGCATCTCCTTCACAGCCTGGCTGAGAAAGTCTTGCTTTAATTAAAGAATTCACCCAGCTCACAAAAGATTTTAATGCAAATTCTTCAGTCTTGACTGATTTCAGAAGTTTTATTGAAGCTGCAGAAAATTTCTAAGTCAAGTCACATACCTAATTCACCACATTGTCCACCTTACTTCATTTTCAAGCCACAACTTGTTTACAACAAGACAACCCTGTTTAAAGTGGAAAAAAATATTTCTATATTCACTGTAGGAAGTCAGTGATAAGCAGAAAAATAGGTATTAAAATCTCTCTTTCCCAGGTTATATCACTGAATATCACCAAAGTACTTACCTTTACAAACGGCAAGTCCTTTGCTTTGGACTTTTGTAAATGTTTATAGGGGGATTTGATTACATTTGCGTCTACTCTTTTACCAATCTTTTCTGCCAGCTGAGTTCTTAAATGCCAGGGGAAACAAAAAAATTGTTTCTGTCCTTCCACCGGCAAATCACTTTCATCCCTTGTTAACTCAGAGTAACCAACCTCAAGGCATATTTGTTGTAACTTTCAGTATTGACTTTCTCCTCCCTCCTTTGTCACTGTTATCACACACCCCACCCCACCCCACCCCCCAAATAATTTTAAAAAATTGTAAGTACCGAGGATGATCTGTTTCCTAATTGTTGGGAGGGAAAATAAACTGTTATTCAAGCTTCTTCCCATAAACATTGGCAGATTGGTGCTCAGTCTTTTAACTACTGTTAAGGTTTTTCAGACCTCTGTAGCCTGTGGCTGCGAACTTCTAAACTCCCACAGGCCAAGCTCTCTGCTGGCACAATTCCCTTGACTTCTCTGGATTTCTCTTAAATTTTCCCTCTCTATGTCTTTGTACGTTACTGAAATTATTTTAAAAGGCTAGAGCATATGGATAAACCTGCCAGGATTTCATAACTGGACATAATCTGGGGAGATGTGATGTTACATGATGCAGCACCTGAAACAGCAGATGCAAGGCTGGCCTGGTGAAAGCTGGCAGTGTCAAGTATTCAGACTTTAATGGTTAAAGATGGTTTCCTTACTTGGTATGAAGGAAACGACAGAGTACAAGTTTGAACAAATATTTAGTTATTTTCCATTTTCCACAAAGAAGAGTTTACATTCCTATTCCTATCACATTTAAATGTAAGTAGGCACGTCTCTAATTTCAGTTGTATATCTGAAGTTTCTTTAAGAACAGTGTGCTACTCTTTTCTATTTCTAGACTTTAAAAAGATTTTCGGCCAAATTTAAGAGTGCAAGTGAAACAAAGCGAGCGATTAGCCAGTCATTAGTTACCATAAATCAACATGGACAGTCTAAAGACGGTGAAGTGATATCATTTAGGTAACGCTGATGACTTCCCCCTTACTTTTTGTTTTTTTAAACTTGAGATTTTTAGGAAATTTTATTATGATGTTGGAAAATAAATTTATATATATCTAATTTTACCCTTCTTTGACACCAGGCTTCCATTCCAGTAGTGAAAATTGGAGAAAGATAATATACCTTCTAGTGTTTTATTTGGGTTTTCTGTCAATAGTACAGAAGCCATATATATCTTCTAAATGTCAAGGTAGATTTTAAACGTGTTGTGATATATACTTAATTTTTTACGGAGGAATGGATTGGCAATTATCTTTCCTAATGAAATGTACTGTAATTTCAGTTAGATTTTTAAATGGGGCATGACTCATATTTAAAAGCACCATTGCATAAATGCCTATTAGTTGCAGTTTAATGAGTTAATGCCCAACTCATTTTTTTTTCCTGTCTCTTTCTACCTGATTCTTATAAATTTATTCAGTACAAGGGAGCAACTCTCTTTCTTCAGATTAGGATGAACCACTAGAAAATGAAATTATTAAGCACTGTAAACAACAGTGCATTCCTTGATAGTCCTTGCCTGTAACTGAACAGCAAACAAAAAGAACACAAAAGCAGCAGAATCACATAGAACTTACCAGTTGTTGCCCAAAAATAATTACATTGCTATCATGGTAGTGGTAAAGTACTAGTCTTCATTGCTAATAATTCTCATAGGGCCCCTATCTTTACAGGGACCATTGCCTTTTAGTCATTAATGGATAATAGATCTACCGTGGTGAGTAAACAGGATTGATCCTGTTCTGCCTCTTACTTTACTCTTTCCACTGAAGAGGCAAAACTGCCGGTATTTAATGGCTTTCCTCTTCCAGTGGCAAAGAATTTTCCATCTCAGTTAATTACTGCATGCCTTGGTTTACTTGATTTGCAAAGCATGATGTCTCACTGAAGAAAATGAGAATTTGAATGCATGTCCAAAGCACCTTGCTAAACAGAATTGGACTTCAGCATGTGTGTGTTTACTTGCATTATATCTATAGTACTACATCTCTGTAAGGCATTCACTCCACAATATAACTTGACAAAGTCCATGTCCCAATTTTCACCCCTATGAATCAGAAACACACCTTATCTCACACAGATTGCACAGGAAGGATGTCACCTTTGTTCATACATGTAGATATGGACAGTGATTTATCACTGAACTTGGAGTTGTCGCCAATAAAAAAGAAATTATCTGCTAGCTGAGAGAGCTGGTAAGAAAGTGGGAGATAAAGCAGATCCCTAGTGTGGATAAGGTATTTCCATTATAGCAATGTTTCCGAGACATGATACATGTTCTTTCTAAACTTTTAATTTATTGCTATTATTATTTCTTATTCTTCGCTGAATTTTAAAAAACTGTAACAAAAGGAAATTGAAAAGTTCATGACAGAAAAATCAAGCCTTAAGTGTATTCATCACACAAACAACTTTATCCCTTGGTATTTTATGCTCCAATTCAAACAACACATCTGTTCATAATTGCATGCATGACTTGGTAAGATTACTACAGGCTATAAATTTATGTCTACGAGTACTGGAAATATTGCAGGAAGACAAGGATAAAACATTTCAAATGGGAAGACCTTTAAATAGTATATACAAAATATAATTTCAGACTTCAAAATATATCTTAACATGTTTTTTTCTAATTCAAAGCCAAGGTATTTCTGTACCTAAGTCTGGTTGTATTGATGGTCTATCACACAATTACTCTAGAGAAAAAAGTATTTTTTTAAAAAATTGGAATTTCAGTCTCCCAGTAATCAGTACATATATAATCACTATAAATCCCAGCTTCCATAACAATATATGTCCAGCTTCCTGTGGAATAATTCTGGTCCTTTATTGTTCCCTACTAAAAAAAAAGTGACCTTTAACATACACATCTCAGGTCTAGCATTTCAAAGTTTATTCTGTCTCACCTTAAAGCTGAGAAATATTTATTTTATACCATAATACTGAAATATTGTATAGCTCTTCCATCACTGCTTTACAAAAACCCTTCCTTCACCATAAAACTACATACTCATCCCAACATCCAGTGGCATCAATATGCAAATGGCAGCTGCCCCACATTGTACACTTCCACAACGGCT
>VYZV01035373.1:16958-34836 GCA_013401275.1 Pandion haliaetus | reverse complement strand
GGAGGATGTGGGGAGGAGAAAGAAAACTAAAGGAAAACTTCCTACGGTCTGATACTCTGCATATGAGTTGCACTTGCAAAAGCCAAAGGAAAATAGTCTGCTCACAAAAAGAGCATCTAACAGGGCTGCTGACAACCAGGCTCATGAGAAAATAGCAACAGGTTATTTTAATCAATACAGAAGGAGAGGTAATTGATTTTAGGGATAGCAAGGGGTTACTCAGCCAATAATTAGCCACCTTATCAAAGTTATCTGGTAAAACCATGGATTATGCCAGACTCAGAATCCTGTACAAGTGTATGTACATAGTATCCTACACAATCAATGAACCCTTTCTTTCTGATAATATCACATTTGGATAAAACCACACTGTAAGGCTGCTTGTGGCAATGAACCTGAAATATGTAAGCAGAATTTGGGAACCTCTTCTCTCCAAAGGCTAGATTTCAGTAGGCCATTAAGAATTAAAGCAAAGATACCCTGTCCTGTTAATCAGTGTGCCTTTCTCGAGAGTATCTATTTCCAAATTACAGGAATCCGCATATGGAATTTTCCCATTACCTCTCCTCAAAGAGTCAGGACACAGCAGAGTGAAAATATTGCTTTGCTGGTTTACAGAGGAATGTGGGGTTTTTTGCATCCTGCATACGAAGGTAAAATGTCAGGAGATCTTCCCTCTGTTGTCTTTTGGTGGGGTGGTTCTTCTGCCAGGATATTGCTGACTCATCTTCTGTCTTGCTGATTGTTGTTATGTGCCGGGTTGTTTTTTCCACGTATTTCTCACCTTTCAAAAGGTCACAAAACAATCAGTGACTATTAACTTCAAAACGAGGATTGACTGAAGACAGTATAATGAATGGCCAAGGGAAAGCTTTGTCAATATTTGTCAAGAAACAAGGCACTCTCTGGTGATCTCTGCGCACCTATTGGTTCAGTGCTGAATAAGTTAGCTGTAAAGTCTGACTGCACAAAGTAGTCATGGCATAAGTGTTTAAAAATTAAATACACATTCAACAGAACATCATCAGAGGTTGTAAGCAAATATCAGCTAGTAAAGCCTATTGAAAAACTTAGATGTTCATCTTTTGCAAACAACCAAAAGTGGGATGGTTGTACGGTGTGTGAGAAAGGAAGAGTTTTGTGTCAGGAGGATCAGTAGTTTTTCATGGTGCTGATCCTAACGACTCCTGTTTCACTATTCCTGCTTTGTTAGATCATTGTTTCTAAACTGCTTAGTAGTAGACTGCTGCTAGGCAAAAGAAAAGATTTGTCCCCTTCTCTTCTTCATGAGAAGCTGCTCACAAACTGTGGAGGAAATGGAAGTAGATGGTGCATTTATTGTTGGCTGAAACAAAACCAAAAGCAACTGCTTCTTACCTGCAGAGCTTGCAGAGCCTGACTGTGGCTTAATTGCTCCCTTGGTGGGATAAGTAGAAATGTTATGTTGAAAATTAACATATCCATACGAGGCTATACATAAAAACAAATACTGTGGGATAATGACAGGAATGCGTATTGCAATATATTTCCTCTGTAGGCTTTCAAGTCAAGCTTAACCTGTTTTGTAATGTCCTACAGCTTGCCCTGAATGAGTTGAGACTGGCAGAAAAGGAACTGACAAGTTCACCTCAGCTTTCAGTGAGCAACAGTATTTTTGACCAACTCATTGCAGTACTTCGAGGTGGAAACAAGTAACAATGTCTCTTGTAGAAAATTAGTGTAACAAAACTCAGTGCAAGATCTGGGGAAAATCTATTTAACAAATCTCTTAACAAATTGGTTTTACACACTCACATTAATGCCATAAAGGAATGGCACGTGTGATATGCTGGCTTGTTGCCACCCTCCTCTTGCAGAGCACAGGGCCTGCCGCTGAGGAGCCGTCTGTGCTATGGTCTTGTCAGCGTGCTGAACGCCTGGCCTTGCCCCGCTCCCTGGTCTGACTGACTGGGAGGAGCGTCCATCATTATCGATGCAGACCATGCCCTTCACTCTTGTTCTGCTGCTTCTGCTGGTGCTGGCACACACACTGCCATCCACAGCAACCCTTGCTTTTCTGCCACAAGTCTCTACATTCTCTCTTTCCCTAATGCTCAGAAGCAGAGTTTCAGATTAACGTAAGAACAGATGTATTGGGGCAAACCTAAATTCTCTGTAGTAGGCCACCCCCAATAATGGCCAAATCCCAACTTCAAATGCCTTGGGGAAGGGAATTAAGACCTGGGCAATCACCACGTTACTTCCTGAAACACTCTTGTAGTTCAGAGGTGGGTGTTTAGGACTTCTCAGTAGACTGAACTCACTTTCCCACTTCTGCTGTATCCTTTTTGATACAAGGGAACCTGAACTGCACGTAACCTTCAACAGTACACATGCAGGAACACTGTGGATTTTTTTATAATAACAGAATTCTTCCTGAAGTTGTCTATTTCTCCGCTAGTAATTTCTAACATTCAAATTCCTCTTAACAATCCCCATTTTAAGGGGGATTATTACTGAAGAGTAATGATCATTAGACCCTATCACATTGCTTTTCCTTTCATCTACAGTTCATTTCATCTGCCAAGTGCAGTCAGCAAGTTTTCTGAAGGTCTTCTGTTGTGTTTTATTACCAACCTTTGTTTTTACAGGCCTGAAAAGCTTACTCATTACGTTTTGTTGCTGTTGGTGCTGTTTCACTCCACTCCCTGTCAAGATCAGATGAGTATGTTAAACACCACAGGCTTCTCTACACAGCACTAGTGTGACACATCTCGTGTGCTGCAGCCCAGTGTTCTGGGCTCTCCAGTACAAGACAGACATGGACATACTGGAACAAGTCCATCAAAGGGCCTCAACAATGATTAAGGGACTGAGTATCTGAAATATGAGCTGGGACTGTTCAGCCTGGAATAGAGAAGGCTCAGAGGGATCTCATCAGTGTATATACAGACAAGAGGGTGTGAGGAAGATGGAGCCAGGCTCTACTGGGTGTTCCGTGACAGGACAAGAGGCAATGGGCACAAAATGAGAAAATGAAGTTCTGTTTAAACATAAGAAAAAACTTTAGCTAAAAAAAGTGATTGAACTCTGGAACAAGCTGCTGAGAGAGGCTGTGGAGTCTCCATCCCTGGAGATACTCAAAACCCAACCAGACTCAGTCCTGGCCAACCTGCTCCGGCTGATCCTGCTCCACACAGGCGTGTTGGACTATACAATCTCCAGAGGTGCCTTCCAGCCTCAACTATTCCATGATTCTATGAGCTTTAAAAATTGCTGTGTGGCACATTATTTATCTTTATGTTATCAGCCTGAACAGCGTAAGGCTGCCAAGTTTAAATGCCATGAAACACAGGTCAAAGGCTATGTTACTATCAGGAGCACAAATTCCAAGTTTATTAGGGATCCACAGTGAGACAATCCTCCTACTGAGCCTCTATCAGCAGTCTGATAATTTTGCAGTTCCAGTTTTCTCTCACCAAACCTTAATAACAGAGAAAATGGTGAATTAGTTATGCAAATACTTAACCCCCCCCTCAACAAGTCAAAAACAAAGCAAAAAAGTCCCCATAGAACTCTGTCAAATAAGTACACATTAGACCTTCGAGGTTTTTTTATAGTTAACGTATGAAAACACTATCCAATGAATACAGGCACACAAAAATAATCTGAAAGGGAGCCCAGAAGCCAAAAATCTAAATGCTTTCTCAGAAAGTACTCACTTAGCATGCATATACAGAAAGGTGTATAAAGTGTTTGAGATGTGTATGTTTAGAGAGATCTCGTGAATATACAAAAACATTTTGCCAGCTACAAAAGCTTAGCAAAATTTGAATATCACCTGAGTCAGTACTTTCAGTATTCTGATTAAAATATACAGTCCATAATATATAGTAATATGCATAACCATTTTACCAGTGTTTTCAAAATTTCATAATTCAACAACTGTGCAAGTATACATTAAGACTCACTGATTTTACTGACACATAGCACACTTGAAATGGAGTAACACCAAGTGCTGTGCTTAACAGAGGCTAATTTCACAATATCCAGGAGGTCCATTTTCCTTAAAATTCAACGTTAGCAAGTCCACTTACAAGATTATTAATGCCAGGTCACAGCGAAGTGAGAGTGTTATGCACGGTTACAGCCAAAAATACTGAAGTCACACACACCTTTAGTAAACATAAGCATGCTAATTATATTGAGTCATTAAATGCATATATGATTTTAATAAACAAGTACATTTTTTAGCTGGGAGACATCTTTTCCTTGTGTGCTTGAAGGTTTGCCTGAGGAATCTTTTTCTGGATTGCATAAAGCATCTGCAGTAGAAGATGTGTTGTTTGTGACTGGTTCAGCAGCGTAACTGTGCAACATTTGCTCAAGTCTCTGAATACCTGTAGAAAGGAAATAGGGAGGCAAATATTGACTGGATGTATGGAAAAAAGAATTCACCATGAGAGTGGTTAAACACTGAAATGGGTTCCTTGGGGAGGCTGCGTAATCTCCATCTTTAGACAGTCTCAAAACTTGACTGAACAAGGCCCTGAGCAACCTGCTGTCTGACTTAGGAACTGGCCTTGCCTTCACCAGGAAGTGGTACTAGATGACCCAAGAATTTCCTTTCAATGTACATTTTCCTGTAACTCTAAAAGCTCTATATGCTTCACAAACATGCACTTTGCCAAGAATATAAAGCATTCATTCAAGTTTAAGTATTTTACAGCATAGCAGATGGATACTTCATATCCAACATGAGCCACATAAAACTGAGGGACGGTGGGGAATTCCCACATGTTATAAAGCATAATTTGAAGGAGTAAAAATCTTTTCACTTAAAATTTGGTTCCTTACTTCTGATAGAGTAAAAATAAATTTTAAAATTAAATTCTGAAAGCTTTAGAGGTTTAACATAATCCAATATAAGTCTTTGTAACCTATGCTCTGGGCCAGTCTAATATTTCTCAGTTCATACAAACACTAAAATGCCCCTCACAAGCTGAGAGAGAGAATAATTAGGTTTGAGCTCATTATTTGTAATGTTAAAGTTTCTTAAAACTTGCGTGCTACTATATGCCATATTAGAAGTAAAACCCACTTACACAAGTAAATCTTATCTACAGAATCGGAGAAAACCAGTCTAAACCATCCAGGTTCATAACAATAAAAAGCTTTTCCAGGACTAATCAGGAGTTTTTTATCAAGGAGCTTCTGCCATAATTCAAGTTCGGCTTCAAATGTCTGTGATTTTAAGAACTAAAAGAATAAAATAATTTTTTTTATTAAAGGTTGAACAAGTGCACAAATTCATTGAAAGGATTTTCCAGGACTTGATAAAGTGTGTAACAACATGCACAAGTAATTTTTACACCTCTAAGTTTTACATTCCCACCCCTTTTCAAACTTCTTACATACTTTTCTGAAGTCCGCCCATACATAGAGTCCACCTGAACTTTTGAGCACGGGTATTCCAACATCTGCAAGCCCATCCACAAGAATATTCTGCGCTTCTTTAAGTCGCTTTTTGTTGGTGGGAAAAAACACATTATCCAACCAATCTATCAAAACAAGAAAAATATAATTATTTCCACCTGCAATGGAAAAGTAAAACAGTTCAATGGAAACATTTCTAGTGTGGCTAACCTCTGTCCCTAAGGAATTGACTGAGAACGTGCTGAACGGGCCCAGGACAGCTATGGAAGACAGCCAGTTGATTCACAGCTTTCCGAATCTCATGATTTCTGGTGTACAATACTCCAACTCTGATACCACTCATACCAAAATCCTTGGAAGACAAAAAGAAGAGAGCGAGGTGCAATTTTACTTTATGTTTGTGCTTTGTCAAGCCACTGAGTCTAGAGTCATTGTGATGTGTAGGAAAAAAACCCACCTGAAGTAAATTCTCAACATTGCCAAATGGAGTCCCAAGCGCGATAAAAACCAGCCAGCAACTTCTAAACAACCCTGTGGCAGGGAGGTCAGTGGCTTTACCAGAGTTTCTTTACAGTCAACTGAAAACATGCTTGGCTTACACTCTTGGGCTCTCCCCATTATACCCTACTACTGCTTCCAAGCAGCCATCAGTTTACTGTTCCCTCCAAGAGAACAAAAGGCAAAATGCTACAGATCTGAAATGTGCTTTTATGCTTCAATGCCTTTAACACATCTGCATTAACTGTTTCTGTCAAGCAGATGCCAAATTAAACTCTGAACTTCAACAAATTTTACACTACCAAAGAAGTAAGCAAATTAATAAACAAAGAGAAACTCGGTTTGACACCTATAACACCAATTATGTCAGAATAACCTAAGTAATTTTTGTGGAGAAATATCTTAAATTAAAACACAAATAGTATTTTGACTTACCTTGCTAAAACCCCACATAAAATGTGTCCGTTCTGGATCTGGTAAACTGAATGAGAAAAGAGGAAGACAAGAACTGTTGCTACAGAAGAACAAGTTATGCAGGTTACAAAAATGTTTACATTTTTAAAATTGTAGTAATTTCTTAGTAAAATTGGTATTTAATCCTTTAAAGTGACATGACATTTTTTCAGAGATCTTTTAACAAAATATTACCCTATGACACTGATCTCCCAAGTGTGTGCTGAGGCACTGATTTACAAAAAAAAAAAAAAAACACCAAACAGAAATGATCTGCACTAAGATGTAATGGTCCAGTTAAAATTCCCAGATCCCTGCTGCATAGTCAGTGATAACACACATACTACAACAAAAGCAGTATTTCCACAAGTGATGTACAACTGCTCTTGTACTTGATGGAGAGGAATTGTTTTCTCAACCATGCTGCATTTCAGGCTAGGGAGAAGAAGTGAACATTTAGGGCATGCACCTACATAGTGGGGTGCAACTAAACAAAATACACCTCAGTGTACTGCTGAAGATGATGGGGTTTTATTTCTCCTTTGGGTGACTTTGTGTAACTAGGGCTAAGGCTGGAAATTTCCATCTTCAGCCTAATGGAGCTGGGTGAACTTTCACAGTAACAAGAGCATTTTTTGTAGGCTTCATATATGGTTCACGATCTTGTTTGGGTGAGGACTCACTGGGCTTGGTTGTACCTGGATGGACTTGGAAATTTCCCATCAGTATGAAACTTATGCAGTTATACAAAGAAAATCACATACTTTTGGGGAAAGAAGTTTTGTTAGTCAGACACCAATAGGTTTAAATATTCTTGAAATATTTATTCTTTTCATCACCTGTTAGGAAACTAAGAGCCCAACAGCATACTAGTCAGGAAGGAGACTCATTGGAGCAGGTAACTTGCACAACCTTAGGGAACTTCATTACCATTACAGTAAGAACCTTACACTCAGGCTGTGTGACAGGTAACAACAAAGAAAAGCAAAATGGCAAATTGACTAAGGCCTCTGTCAATTTTTTTTGTTATTACTGTATCATATACATTAGCTGGAAGCAAGAGATCTGCCATTTAAAGCTGTCTGTGAAGAAGTTCTCTTGTATTAACTAGTCTCATAGGTGCAAAGACTTGGATATGAGTTAGTACAAACTATACCAGTTATACCAGCTACCCAGAAGATTGAAAAAAATGGCATGCGTTCTATTTAGGATTAAATGTCTTCTAAACCCTGCTAAGAAATCACACTTACCAATCTAAGCTAAGAACACTGGTGAAGGTGGTATCATCATAAACAGACAGCATGTATATTTCGTCCATTATTACATGCAATTCATATCTATGTATAGAAAAAGCCAGGCATATTAACATATTTTAAAGAAATTTATTTGCATATATATATATATATATATATAATCTTAACTACTGTCATGGCAAAGTATCCATAAGCACGCCTATTTGCTACTATATTCCCCCTACAAATTTTACACAAAGAGGTCCCAAGGTTTTAAGGTCACAAGGCGTACTGTGAGCACTTGTGCATCACCAACTTCTATTTGTACATATTCTATATTTCTCAGTAGCAATAACATTCCATATCTGAAACAAAATCCAACTGCATGCTCAACCCAATGGTTCTCTGGAATATGCACGGTCCTACCTGACTCTTATTTAAAGTTTAAAATGAACACAGAAATGTATTATAAACCCCTTTAACCCGCAAGATTTGTTCAGTGAGACTTGAAGCCAAATGCAGAGGTTAGATTTAAAAAAAGACTTGTCATGCACTTACAGTAACTCTCTAATACACTCTTGCTGTGAAAACCAGAGTAAACAGAAAGCCATGTTATCATACTTGATACCAACAAGCCATGCACATACTTAGAAACACTTAAAAAATTGCAGAATGGTTCTCAACACCCAAGTAGCACAGGCACCCTCTTCTAAGAAAACCTCATTTAATCTGATTGCTGACTTCTATATTTTGTTTTAAAAGGAAGTTTGGTTTCAGAACAGGTTTTACATTAAAAATAAAATATTGGTTCTAATCCTTATCCTCTAACATTATTTTAGTACCAACTTAATTTGGTTGCATCCTGAAATACATGGGGCATGCTAAGAAGAGATACATTTGCCTTTCTAAAAACTTGGTAACTGGAAGCAACGCATTGAATTCTACCAAGCTCCACTGCTGTTTCCATGAAAAGAAAGTCATGCCAAAAATGCAGGACTGTTGTGTTATTCCATTTGAAATTTAAATAAAGCAGAAGTAGTCTATGGTAATTAATGAACAATTAATACCAACCTACTTTATGATCATCAGAAACTAAGCATTGTTAGTGTTCAAAGTGTGTACAGGACTTTGCAGTCATTCTTTGGCAGAAGCTCACTGAAATAAAGGAATACATCTTTTCCTAAAAAATATAGATGCTTTTCAAAAGGAAGTGGTTTTTCTCCATCAGTACCCAAGGGATTCAGGAGACTGTTAGAGCTTAGAACATGAACTCTGAGCTGGGTAAGGATAAAAGAAGGGTAATGGGGACGAGATATTTCAGAAGTATCTTTCTTTGATGGAAATTGAATTGCTTGCAAGTCTTGAGCTAAATAGGTATAAAAGACGCTATATAAAAGGCACTACAAAACTTCGGACCATTGATTTATTCCTCACCAATTCAATTACTTTCCCTCAATCAAATGCTAAGATTTTCTTATTTTAATAATGTTTCAAATGACAGTGCTGGCCACGTTTACTGCTACTGCAAAGGACTGATAATCACCGGTTGTCATTTTTCTGAGTCATGCATCAAAGCAGGTGAAGAAGGAAAGATTGCTAGGCAAACAAAAAGCTTTTTAAGTTTAAACCACACATAAAAGATAAAAATCCCAACAGTATTTCATTCAGAAAGACATTGTTGGATCTCAGGTTAAGCAATTTATTCTAGTGTTCCCAGAAAGGCCAAGTAAAAAGGATAGTTACACAAGAAACATGATCAGGATCCTGTGCACCACCCCCTCCGAACATGTACAGGCAAAGAACAGGCGATCACCAAAGGTGATTTTTCATCACTGCTATATTGCATTAACAGAAAAATAAATACCAAACAAACAGCACTAGGGCTCAAACCTGTGCGCAAACTCTAGACATTCTTCCAGTAACTGTGCTGGGTAAATGCCCCCTAATGGATTGTGGGGGTTGATCAGGATTAATGCTCTGACTCGGATGCCCTGAAAAAGAAAAACTGATAGTTGGAGACACCAACAACGTCAAAGCAATGACTAGTGAAGATGCCAGGAAGTTTGTGAACCCTTCAGTGAAAAGCAGCTTTTGAAAATTATTTAATTGCATAGTATAATTATTATACAGAGTAAGGTTCCAGCTACTGACCTTCTTCCGTAATTTATCCAATACCACCCCAAGAAACATACTAAATAATAGTTTATTTGAAACACCCACTGATATCAACTGGCAGGATAATGGTGTTGTAGGGATTAATTACAGATAAAAGTTCTACAGGCATACTTCCAAAATAATTTCCCAGGACTGAGCAAAGTTACTGTTGATAAACATGGGAAAGCTGAAAAGAAATTGGACTTTGGCAACTAATAAACTGCCAAGTAATGAATTTTTCAGTGTTGCTTGTTTCTTTAAACAAGTAATAGAATCGGCAGAAGACTGAAAATTGAATTACTTGGTGTTCTATGAGATGCGCAGAGGTCTTGGGCAAATAATTACTTTTTAATTATATTTATCAACAGTGCAGAATTTCTGTTACAGGAATTCTCTCTCTCCACAGAAGCTAAATATTCTACTGTGTAATAAGAAGAGTCCCACATAATCAAAAATTAGATTACAAGTACAAACATAACCAGTCTTTTTAACTCTACAGGTATTTTTCAGAAAATGATCTATTTTCTGTTTACTAAAAAAATCCTTAATGTACATTAATGTAAGCTATATGCAGCAAACATATTTTGATTGTACACAATCAAACAGTGCAATGACTACAGCAGGAACTCTCAAGACTTGAAACACATCAACATGAGGGGTTGCCTTATTACTCCATGTTTGGTATAACCTTGAAATCATTACTTTTTGTTTCCGTGTCTTTAAGTTTTAGAAAACCTCACCCACTGCAAATTCTCACTCCACCCGAGCCTCCTCCAAAGGAGATTATTTGCAAAGACCA
Source organism: Pandion haliaetus (assembly GCA_013401275.1). Lineage (NCBI taxonomy): Eukaryota > Metazoa > Chordata > Aves > Accipitriformes > Pandionidae > Pandion > Pandion haliaetus. The sequence continues at coordinate 24,285 of VYZV01035373.1, read as the reverse complement.
ACTCCCAAGGAACTCCAGGAAATCAAGTTCAGTGATGAGGAAGCCCTGATATTTGCTCTCCCTGCCACGTGCAATTTGTTTGAACATTAATGGGTACTGTGAGCAAGAACTTCACAAGAAATGAACTTTCAGTGTATTGCCTTTCATTCAGCTACAGGAAGAAATGACCTGAAAACACGGTAAGATGCAAATACTAAGCACAAACAGCTGTTCCACAAGTACCCCTTGCACAATAGCATATTTAGTGTACTTGACATCTGATGTGTATTAGAGCAGAAGATGCTGAGTGAGTCTTTATTGTTCATAGGAACAGCTGCTGTGGGATGGCAGTTTCTCAACTGCTGTTCTAGTCTAGTTCCTCCAGCTATTTATGATACTACATGTATCCAAAGCAGATGTTTATACTATTATTCGTGAGAACAGTTTCAGCTCTAGAAGGCTGACAAACACATGCAGATCTCTAAAGAGTTAATCATCTGGTCTGTGATCCAGCACCTTGTCCAGCCAGTTCATGTCCTGACAGCCACAGTAACACAGCAGGGATGCTAGCTGCCTCCCTCTGCTAGGATCCAGTGAAAAGTGTCTCAGAGCTGGGGCTCACATGGGCTGGCAAAGGCAGAGACAGATGACACAGACATACAGATGGCATCTAAACATAGGCACCATGCTGATCAAGCAATTAGCTAACTAGGACAGCTTCAACATGGCTATAAAAAAATGTTATGCACACTATCCAAAATACCTGCTTCTTTATACGTGACCTTACTTGGAACTGACCTTTCTAAGTGACCTCCTTGTAACTGTATGGTTTTATCTATTGTTAAACCTCGTTTTCTATCCTGAAGAGGACACAAGAAGTCTATCTCACTTCATGTTTTGAAGTCACTACCATCGTCACCACATCTTTGGTAAAGCGTTTTACTATTCAGCCTGTGCCTCCTCCACTGCATCTTTTCATGGAAGAGCACAAACAGTTAAGTGTAAGTGCATTTATAATTTTCCATTAAGTGAGTGGATTATGAATATCAAGACAGTAAGAATAGGAAACATTTCAGCCTGAAATATAGGGGAGCACTATTTTATGGACACTCATAAACCCAAACATTTCCACAGGGAAGAAAAGCAGTTCCAAAGAGAGAGGAATGTGCAAAAAAACCCTGTATGTGACAAGCAATAATATACTCATTTATGCAATCCTGATCAGAATAAAATCACTGAACACGTGAAATATTTTGAACTAATGAAGTTTCCTAAAGTCTGGAAGAATTACATTAGTAATTTTTGTTTGCTGGCAATTTCTTGTTAGCTGGAACTCAGAAGAACCCTCTTCAAAATCACATTAGACATGTTTCTTTAATTAACTGAGTGGGTCGTTACAGTAGCATAGTCTCTCTTCTGAGGGTCAGAACAATAGCTTGTTTACAACACTTTGAATTCCATTAAAATCTACAGGGAAGAAACTTGGTCTTGAAACACAAGTTAAGATCTGTTCTTCATAAAACAGAGTCAGGGAGTTTCTCTGCATTTTGTTACAGTGCCCAGATTATAAAATCAATTCAACTCCTGTTGCCAGAGTTGGACCCACCTCAGTCACATGACTGAAAATCTGCAGAGGTGAAACTATACAAATGCTTCAATGCTGAGAACATATGCTGCTTACAAAATAACTAGGAAAACATGAAAATCAGAAATCAATGTTATTGATACCTGCTTTTTAGCGCTCTGTAATGCAGCTTCTAATTTTTCAACTGTTAACTGGAAAGGGTGACCTTCTTCGTCAGTCACCTACAGGAAACAAAAAATCAGCAAGAATAAAAAGATATAAAATACATTAAAAAAATAAAAAGACAGTGACGAAACACTCCCACCTAGTGAAAATAAAATTGCTATTGGCTTTTATAAAATAAAACTTAAACAAAAGAAGTTTCTCATGGCACTAGTTCAAAGAGGGAAAAGAGCAGTCTGACAACAATACTGTTATCACCTCAGAATCTGAAACTAAGATCAGCCTTTTCTATATAATTCAATTATTTTGTTTTTAATGTTGCCCTTACCCAAGACTATACTATCAGTGACTTACAGAAGAACTTGTGTTCTGAAAGATCACATTTTCTTTTCCTCTGACGGTATGATTTGGTGTTATAAAAGATGCTACCCCCTTTGACTTGACTCACAGATGACTGAGCTTTCAAAGGGGGAACCAATGTTCCACAACTTCTGTGGTAGATACATCTTTCAGTGCTTAAGGGGAAAAATCTGCAATCCAAATTTACTCGTAGTTGGAGTGACAGAGCTGACAAATTATAATTCAGCATGTCAGTGCAGAACAGTGTCTGCACAGAACGAACATAACCCTGTACATCTGATGACACCAGCCTCCTATCATGCTGCTGTCTGAGAAAGAGACAGGCTGTCTCTAAAAGTGCTAGACTGGTCCTGTCTCTTCACTTGGACTTGTGTTATCAGGGTTTTTTGATTGTTCCCTGTGAAATGTCTGTTGAAGTATGTAAATAACAAAAGCTTTACCTCACTGAACAAAGGCACATGAACAGGCTGTATTCCACCATACAGCCATGTTTTCGAATTTATACCACCATAGTATGGAGCTGGAATAAGGTATCCATCTAAAAACATTAAAAAAATGAAAGGAATATTTCTCATGAGCAATTATTTCATTATAGTCTAATAGACTAAACTGACAATCTAAGCATTTGACATCTGATTTAATCTCCCATTTAGGCCTTCACTATGGCCTAAAACAATATTTAAACAAAACTGAAAATTCAGCATAGATCAATCAACCTGAATTCTTCCCCAGTTTTCTTCCTTAGCATTTGCAATAGCAGATTCGATACTCATATAAATTTGCAGTAAAAGGGAATGGACCTGATCAATTAGTTGTTTTATTTGTTTAAATAATAATGACAAATTATGTTCTTGCTTTCAATATTTTGCTAATGCTCTGTTACCATTGCTTTTTCATCAGGAATTGCTGCAAACGTCAACTACTTCTTTCTGGTTGCCAAAGTGCTATCTTGCAGCCAGGGAGCCTACAGTGCTGTGGAACTTGTTTCCCTCCTCATTGTTTTCTGCTGTGAAGTAGCCCCAGGTTAGTGTTCTCCTGGAGATGCTCCAAAAGCTCTGTGTGACAGGGTTTCAGAGGGGACAGAGTGGGCTTCCTGCGTTAGCCAAGGGGTAAAAAGGAGCCTGACAGCATTCAAGTGCAAGAGTTCCTGTTAAAACTGTGCAAATACAACAAAATCTGAACATATTAAAATAGCCACAGATACAAGTCGTCTTAAAGCTAAACAAAACTCACTGGTTTCACAGCACTTTTGCCACCAATACGCTGAAGTCATTGCACCACATTACTCCACATCCCTTCACCTACCTCCCAAGGGCTCTTGGGGCCAGTAACAGGGTGTTACAGGGGCGGCACAGCCTCCTGCACTGGAGGCCACGTAAGCCATCCTGCTCACCTTCCTTCCCTGGCAGGTCTTCATGGATTTCCCCATTCTCTGCTGTTCTGCACACCTGCACTGCTTTCCTCATTCCAAACCAGAGAGGAAACCATTTTCCCTTGCTGAGTTCTCTTTTTGCTCCTACTGTCTACCTCTGCTCTGAGCAGTTTGTTTCCAGGGACTCTGCTCCTTCTGCTTTGCATTCCCACCTCTGTTTCTTCCTCACCACCACCCTTCTTTGACCGGGAATCCCTCTTTTGCTGCAGCTCCATTCCCCTGCCCCAGATTCCTTCTACATGTTTTCCTTACCCAGTTACCCAAATTTTCTCTGCGTCACAGATTTCAACCCAGTCCACCTCCCTCCCTGTGTGCCTACACCCTCTAGCTGCCATCATAACTTTTCAAAATACACTGCATTCTCTTGATACCCTTCTCCTCTTACTGTAACTCTTAAAAAGCTATAGATTGCATTCCAGAAAGCAAGTGGACCTGCTGATACCTCAAATATTTTCCACCGTTCTAGAAATAGAGGCATTATTTCAAAGATGCTCTGCCAGTGACAAAGAAATACTATGGCCTTGCTTCATGCAGGCAGTTAGAGTAACAGCAGGCTGTCAGAAGTCACAATACGATTATATTCACTGCTAACAAATGTTCTTAAGTAAAATACTTGGGTTTTTACTCACCGCCAGGGTCACATAATACAGTTGACAGAGTAGCAAAAACAGCGCAACAGCCATTCATAACAGTTATCTGAAAGAAGTAGTACAAACTTTGATTTAGCAATAAAGTATTTAGCAGAAATACCAGCACTTGTTTAAATTCATAAATATCAGCACTAGTTTAAATTCCAAAAAACAGTGAAAAAGCCACATTACTACACCTATAACACTAGTCCTTGAGTGTTACACCTTGCCCACATTTTCAAATGGAAAAGTAACACTACTGAGGCTTTTGCAAATCTTGCATATATCCTTCCTGTAGTATCTTGCTGACATTTGTGTTCAGATTTATTAATCTTTATCAGTTTAAGAAAAAGAAGATGCAAAGATAGAGCACTTGTCTTACATGTTCCGGATTCAGTGCTTTTGCAGCTCTGGCATAGTCGGTTAAAAATTTGGCAATTTCTTCTCTGAAGCTAAAATACAGAATTGAAGTCAAATATGCAATCATGTATTTCTCAGGAAAAAAAAAGCACAAAATACACACATAAAAATGAAGCTTACCAAAACCAGAACAAACACATTCATTCATTCTGTTATGAAAGCCCTGAAGATTTTGATTAAATAATATAATTTCCTCAGATATCCAGTGTGCTACATTTTGAGAGACAGAAGCATAGAGAAGCCGTTACCTTGAATAACAGTGACTGTGACTCAACTATTATTGCTGTACACTAGAAAAATGAGAAAATAAAGCATCTTTAAGCCTGAGTGGGATCTGTTTTTGGAGAAAGGACAAGAATTTGGGTACCAGAAACAGCGAAACCTGAGCGAATGACAATTCTTTAGACCAAGACAGGCTTTCAGCCCGAGTGAAGGCGATGGTGGAGTTCCTATCGATCCTCAGGGAGCCAATATTTCACGCCTACTCTTCACAGCCCCCGGCGTTTCAGTTTATCCCTCACCAAGACTAGAATAAATCATTCCAGGAATGATTCGCCACAGCTCTGGAGGAAACGCTCTCCTGCTTGCCAGCAACCCCCGAGGTCTTTGATCTTTGGTATTCCCAGTCTTTGTGGCACATTGAGGGTGGGGAGAAAACTGGAACAAAAATCCCGAAAAGTAACTCCTGCACAGGCACCCAAAAGCCTGCCAGCATGCAGGGAACAGTAACGCACCTATCCTTTGGGCTTACCAAAACAATGAAACTGCACCCAGCTTCACACAAGCCACGACTAGCACTGACAACAAGCAAAGTGACAAATGGGAAAATAAACTTCGTACCTTCTAGTACCTTGCGTATCAGAATACTGGAAAAGATGAGGCTCCAGATAATTCATGTCAGGTCTTGTGAGCTGGTGACATGGAAGAGAGATACTGTAGAACACAGCATTCTTGGGTGTTTCTGTTCTGCTGTAGCAGAGTAAAACTTGATTATTTAAAAAACCCACCATTATTGAGTACCATTACGGAAATGGAGAATATAAAAATTCACCGGTTACAAACTTTGCACTTCTCTTTTTTAGTTTTAAGATATGAGAAAACATTAAAACATCATCAAAATGAAGGAAGGAAATAAATAATGAAAGAATTATTTATTGGATTATTGTCATGTATTAAAACAATTCCTGAATAACACATTGAGGAAAAGCATCCCTGCTGTACCTACGAGATTATGCAGCTACTTCTGAGATATATCAAAGCTCAAACAACGCTTGCAGTATTTATGATATCAGCTTTTAATTCACATGTCAACTTTGATTAGCTTCTCAACCAACAGAAGAGAAGTGACAGCAACCCCATCCATTACAGAAGAAAACCAGCTCTATTACCAGCAGTGGCTTTCTTGCTCTCAAAGCAGGTGCCTCCCCTGGAAACTGGGTCAGTCCTATATTCATTGTGACATCGATTTTGGCTTATTCCTAAGAAAAAACATTCTCTCCAACTGCCAGCACTGCCAACACATCAGCTAACCAATCTGTACATGGGAGTGTATGCCTGACCCTCCGTCAAGCATTGCAAATACACTAGCAGCTGCATTAGTGCAAATTCATTACCTCATGGAAGTAGGATGGAGAAGCAAGAGGCAATTGGCAAGCTGCAGAAGCTGGCCTGGCAACTTGAGCTTTATTTTGTTAACACATAAAGCAGAACACCATGCTTTCCAGCAGATGAACTAGAATTAACAACTCTGGGGAAAACATCGCCTTTAAAGAACATGCAGTTTCCCCACAGTTGCGTTTCAGAGACTGGCTCTTACTGCGGTGCACAGCAGCATAACATTTAGGTTGTAGCTTTCATGTTGCTCAAAGCCTGCATTCCAGGTATGGAGCATTTTCAGTCAAAGTTTTGGCTCTGGCACCAGACAAGTAAGCATCTTACCAGGCCATGGTTTTCCCCTCTGAAAATACACTTCTTCCTGAAAGCTAGCATTCCAAAGCAGTATTTTCTGCTGAAAGGGGAACAGGCTCTTGGATCGGTTCTGTTTGGAGCACATGCTCCATCAAACGTGACTGAAGTTTAAGCAAAACCAAAACTGTTCTGGTTTTCAACCAGAGGCAAGTTTTCAATGTAAGTATTACACGGCAAATTACTTCCAGGTGTGCAACTGGAGCAGTGCATATGAACATCGGAAGCCTGCGTCTTTGTGAAAGCCTCTAGTCACGGTGTGGTTAGTGCCCTACCAACCCGACGTGTGTTACTCTTCCCATGCTGAACTGTTAGCCCGAAACTTCACCACTGTGAAGACGAACTGGCGGTTAAATCCCAGTTAGTCAGAAGACAGCAACACTTACTCTCTCCTCTAGTAAGTCAAAGCAAAGCTTGTTCTCACTCGTCCCCAAATTCACGATGCCCTGGAAGAGATGGCAGCTGTTCAGTGACGCCTCTGCAGGAGGAGGACAGCACCTGCTGGGTTCTCATTCTGCCTCCGCCACACCGGCAGCCGCTAGCGGGCCTTTGCGAGCCCACCGGGCCAAACCCGCCGCCCGGGGCTACGGGGCGGCCGGCAGCTTTCCGGCACGGAGCCGCGGGCCCGGCCGCTCCCCGCACCTGCGGATTGAGCTCCCGATCGAAAGGGTCGGCGACGTAGAGGGCGAAGCCCGCGTCCAGCAGCCCCGGGACGCCGCCGGCGATGCGGGCGCCGCGGGCCGAGAGGGCCGGGGCCGGGGGCACGGCGGCAGCCCCGCCAGGCAGGTTCCCGCC
>VYZV01035372.1:4955-16853 GCA_013401275.1 Pandion haliaetus | reverse complement strand
GTTATCATCAACACATTCTAGGAACCTCCTGGATTGCTTATGCCCTGCTGCATTGTCCCTCCAACAAGTAACAGGGTGGCTGAAGTCCCCCATGAGGGCCAGGGCTCACGAACGTGAGGCTGCTCCTATATGTCTACAGAGGGCCTCATCCGCTCAGTCTTCCTGGTCAGGTGGCCTGTAGCAGACCCCCACTATAATGTCATCTGTCTGTGCTCTCCCTTTAATCCTGACCCATAAGCTCTTGGGTGGCTCTTCATCCATCCCCAGGCAGAGCTCCACGCACTCCAGCTGGTCATTGACATAGAGGGCAACACTCCCTCCTTGTCTCCCCTGCCTGTCCTTCCTAAAGAGCTTGTATCGTTCCATTACAACACTCCAGTCATAGGAGCCATCCCACCATGCCTCCGTGATGCCAATAAGATCATAGCCCTGCAAGTGTGCGCACGTCTAACTCTTCTTGTTTATTCCCCATGCTACGTGCATTTGCATAGAAGCATTTAAGTTGGGCCCCCAGTGAAGCAGATTTACTGGCTGGAATTCCTTTGTGCTGCTCTTCAGGTGCTCTCCTGCTGACTTGTGATCCCTCTCCAGGCTCTGGGCATCTGTTGCTGGTACTGGCATCAAACTGGTAGGAGTGGGATAGATTAAGGTTCCCCTGCCCTGGCAACTTTAGTTTAAAGCCCTCTTCATCAGCTTGGTAAGCCTATGACCAAAGATGCTCTTCCCCTTTTCTGACAGATGGACCCCGTCAGCCCCCAGTTGCCCAGGTTTCTCAAAGCAAGTCCCACAGTGTAAGTAGCTGAACACCTGGCTGGGGCACCAGTCCTGTAACCATTTGTTGATTTGCCAGATTATACTGGCCCTTTCAAACCCCTTCCCTTTGACCGTGAGGATTGATGAAAAAACTACCTCCTGGTCAAAGGGAAGGGGTTTGAAAGGGTCAGATATAAAGAAGAGCAGAAAAGCCCAGCTTCCATGTTGTCATGGTTTAACCCCAGACAGCTTCTAAGCACCACACAGCTGCTCACTCACTCCCCTGACTGCGATCAGTCTCCAGCATTGCAGAGATGCCCTCATCTCCTCCTCCTTTTTAATGGGAAGATTTGTCTCCACTGAATTCCACCTCAATTAAGTGACTTCTCAAACAGGGCAGCTTTGCTGTTACTTTAGCATTTAAGGGAAATCCACAATTCCCAATGAGAATGGTATTTTAATGCTTCAGTCTTGTCCTCACAGTAAACAATTAATTGGCATTATAGTTCATTTCTTGTTTGTACAGCTATATTTTATTCATCTGGAGCAGTACAGCTACAGGGACTGCTTTACCTGTTGGACCATATGCAAAAACGGTTGCATTGTAGCCAGAAATGACTCCTTCTATCAGGCTTTTGGTCATGGACACATATACTTCCTCCTAATTCAGTCAAAAAAGCATAAATTTTTGGTCAGGCACAACAGCTGTCCAAATAATCTATACGTAATTGCATTCCCCATGATTTTCTCACTATATTTTACAATTTCCTGGGCTTTGGAACGATTTGTGAGCCCTTTGAATTTTGACACATCATCAAAATGAGCAGAAAAGCACAGAGGTTTATTGAATTTTCTAAAGGGAGGCAAGATGCAGGAGCTTACTAAAATAAATGGCCTTAAATTTGATCATTTTCTTTGATGCTGAACGTGAACTGCTTTGTTTTTTCTTTATGTCTGCTTAAGAAGGGAGTAAATTCTCTCCCTGACCTTATCCTTTACTAAGAAGTGCCACTGGGCCTCCAAAAATGTCTTAGGTAGCATTCAAGGGTGCTACGCTGAAGTTTTGTGTGAAAGAGAACACAGATAACAGAATTGCTTGTGAGAAGCAAGGCTGCAGTCACATCATGGTGATCACAAAATGGAGTTGCTAATGAAATCCTCACACTGCATCTTACACCTGTCTGCAAAACACAGCTCAGTAAAGGCACTAGAGCTCACTTCATGAGCCTGTAAAACAAAAAAGGCACAGGGAAGAAGTGTGTGAGCAATAGAGCCAAGCAATGCGACAAGGGTCTCATTCACCAGAGACCTCGGGAGACAAAGCTTTTCATCTCTGCTCAGGTGTGATGCATCTAGGGAGTCCCGATGCAGGAGGGAGAGGCAGACTGAATACTGCACATCTCCCCGCTTCTCTGACAAGAGGAAAACCCTCACAGTCCTCTCACCTTCAGCACTGTCACCTTTTATCTGGGTGACATGTGGCCTCTGGGATGTGCAGTTCTACTCACCTGCCAAAAACATTCATTTAAGCAGGGAAAACAATTCTAATGTTAAGCCTTTTGGTTTAAAAAAAGGGAAGAATGTTACCTGGGTTGCTCTGTGATCAAAAACCGTGTCAAATACAAATGTTTTTTCTCGTGATCTGTTAGCTCACAAGATATTATCTGGATCTTCGCTTGGATCCATCAGGACCACCCTCTGTTATAAGATAAAGTCAGAAGAACAACCACTATATCTGGGTTTGGTTTAACAGCCTGTTGGGATTTCTTACAGCACTATCACCATCACATCTCTCAGACAGAGCAGTGTTGTACTACAGCTTTGCATGGAAAACATGCTTATACACTCAATGCTGAGGCTGACAAGGTTTGTTTTGCAACTGACATCGCAACTTCTGTAATTTGGAAAACTAGTAGCTGCTGCAAAATGCTTTGAAGGCCCATTGTGCAGTGAAACAGTTGCTGGCGTTGGGTAATAGCAGTGGTTGAACCCAACCAACCCCCATGCAAGCAGGAGGAGAACAAGACCTCTTAACAGAGGTTCAAACAGAGGAGCTGTGAAAGGAAACAGTTATGTTCCTTGGGAGCAAAAGTGCCCAAAGTCATCTTCCAAAGCCTTTCCTGCAGAAGGACTGATAGAAATATCTTCATTGCTCAAGGACAGAAATTTAATTCCATTTCTGGCTTTTATTAAGGAAAAAACAAAGGTGGGAGAGGAGTTGCAGCAGGTTACAGAACTGGTTCTGTTTCTTTTCAGTCCCTTAGGATCTATTTTAGTACGTAATTATCACAATATATAATTACTGTGGAGAGTGGTATTCTTTCTCCTCCACTGAAAGGACTCACGAGGAGATGCTCAAGCCTCAAGGGAATGGACAGAGAACCCTGTGCCTCCTACTCCAGAGCAGCTTTCACTCTCTCTCAGGTAAACAGATCATTAGATAAGCAATTAGAGCATAGATCAACCACCACTTGATCTACAGACTAACTGCATTGGTGTGCCCAGCATGGCAGAGACAAGTATCTAGGACAAGTGCCCATGGGCTTTCAGGAAAAGTCAAGACTTTTTTTTTTTTTTTTTTTTTACTTTTGCATTTCCTGCTAAATTCCAAGTCTCTAATGAGTATCTCTAGTTTTGATCTGAAAATTTTCAATTACCAGAATGACTTTTAATTCTTTATTTTTTACTGGTCCAGCTCAGGCCTTAAAACCTGAAGCAACACAAGAACAAACTCTGAAGGGAACTCCTGGTTTATCCTCAGCAGCAGCATTTGCCTGCAAAAGATGGGCTGACATGTAGACATGTGCACATGCAAGTGTGACAGCCAAAAGCAGAGATTGGAGAATGAGGTCAGCATGCTTCCTTTAGAAATTTGCTCTGTAACACTTTCAGGCCCCTTTTACTGAGTCGTTGTACCATCCAAGTTTTGCTCACAGTGTATCCACGCATCCAAAAGAGTCCTTCTCTTCCAATCTGGGGCTATCACCTTGTCTAACTAACCGTATTCTAAAAGCATAAATCTTCTGCTATTGCATGGAAGCATTAAAACATAACAAGACGCTAACAGAATCAATTTTGAGTTAGGATTAATAAGCAGACAGAAGCAGTTCTAAATGAGTTGGGCTGGGAGCAAAAATAGCAGGGAACATGATGTAAATCAAAATACACACCAAGAAATCTAAGTACTTCAACTGCCCAGTCAATTAATTTGCTTTCATAATTACAGTTATTTGCATTATTAAGAGAAACCCATTCTCATAGATAGAAGTTACTCAGACTAATGTAATGCACATTTGCTTCCCAGATTTCCATTAGAGAAAATAGATCTCAGGGCAGATGATGCAAGTCTGAATAAGCTGTGTGAGAATAAAGCTGATATCCTTATGAGGTTAACGGCTGCTTTAAAAAAAAGAGAAGAAAAAAAGGATGTTTCACCAGTAAGGTGCTAAGCAAAAATAGCATTTGTAAGATAATCCATAAAGAGGAAAGAGAGATTCATTCTTTGCTTCTGAGGGCTGCTATCATTTGACTATTGCGTGCAGACAAGAGAAGATATATTACAGAATTAGCGTGCATTCAGAAAGGATTCAGAGAAAGATCAGCTGAAGCATGATAGAAAGTAATGGGATTTACATTGGAAAAGAAGGTAAATAACAAGGGCACAATAAAAATATGTAAATAGATGTAGCGATGTAGAAAAGGTAAGTGGGGACCTCCTGCAATCCCTGCCTCTTAAAAAGAGGAGCAAGAGGTGAAAGATGCAGAACTGGAGAAAAGTGCCATTTGCACAGGAAGCTGCATCCTTGCTGTGTCACAGCAAGGCCAGGAGTTTTGCAGGATTTGAAAGTAAGTGTTTGCACGTGAACCAGAAGAGCCAGAGTCTCGAGGTGGTCTGCGTGGTACCTGGCAGACTCCCCAGTCCCCAACATGGGGGCCCTCCTGCCGCCCAGGCACAATTCCCCCCCAGCTCACCTGCTCGCCCACTCTGTGGGCAATGAGGGCGGCTCCCTCCTCCACTTCTGCTTCGTTGAGGGGACGGATCCGAAGGGCCACCTGCACACACAGCACACAGACACAGCTTATGTGTGCTGAGGCCACCCAGACTTACATACAACAGGGCTCAGCTCTGTGCAGGCACCAGCAGCATCTACAGCTTCTTGCTGCATCTCTTCCACTGATCAATCTTAAAACCTTAAGCTTAGGGCCTGGAGAGTTTAAGGAAGTTTATAAAGTTTAAACCAGTTAATTCTCCCATGATTTGCACTTTTATCTTGACAAATTCTTCTGCCCTCTTACCCTGTTTCTGTCTCTAACACAGCAAGACTCCAACTGATTGACAGAGAAGGCGGCAGAATGAACCCAGCCGTGTCATTGCTGCTGCCAGTGGGAACCTCCGGAGATCTGGGACCGTGGTACCAACAGCCATAGAGCTTGAGCGCGCTTACAGATTCCCCTGGTGTTCCCAAAACACTGATTAAAGTTATCCGTGACAAAGAAGGGAATTGCCTTTCACTAAGTACTCATTTCTTTTATCCCAGGTAGCAATCATCATGAGCCTGTTCAACCAGATCAGAGCAAGTTGGCCCTGATCTGTGCAGGGCCCGCGGGGTTCCTCGGAAGCTGGAATTCATTGCAGGACTATAAAGTAGCAATTAACTGCCCGTGCACTATGCCACAACTCAAATCAGTCAGAAACACAGTACTCCATTTTTGAAACAGATGATAATTTGACTCAAAGATTTAAAACACACAGGCTGTACTTGTACGTTCTTAATACTGACAAGAGCATATTTATTTCAGCCTGTTTAATCTATAGGTGAAGCAATAGAGAAAGTGTGGTGTCATGGATCAGTTGTGGGATTAATTGGGCCCCCTGAAGCTGGGGTCCTGCTCTGGTGTTGACTCACTGCAGCTGTGGGCGAGTTGCACAGTCCCAGATCCCAAACCTGTGCCCCCAGCGGAGGGTCTCCAGGGAAGACCACCAATTTTAAATCCCACCTAAAAGCTGTCTTTGCTGTCTGAGCTAGTAACAGAGATTTGAAAAATTCTGTTTTCACCTTTCCATAGCTGTTTTCCCTTTCATAAAATACAGCAACATCCCCATAGCAGCTCCTGACAGGAGAGCTGATAAAACACTGCATAATGCACATAAATGATGTCTCATCAGGAGAGTGTGCAATTACCGAAACAGACTTGTTCTATGGCCCCACCAATCACAAGCAACTAGTTTCTATAGGAACCAGATTTATTTCCACAATAACAAGTCAAGCTACCTGTCAATTTAATGAGGGTTTCACGAACAGCTCCCAGTCTCGAGCACTGTAGCAGACATTTTTGAGTAGTTCCAGCAACAGCGAATGAACATCTCTTCACTGTGAGTATCTCTGAGTACAAGGTGAGCTCCTTGGCTCTGGATAGCTTTTAATATTCACAAGAATAAAACAATTAACTTCGCTTCATCATCTCTCCAAATGCTTCTGAGTGACTGTTACAAGCATCTCATTCCCATGGGCTGAATTCATCTCAGTATTTTCAAATGCTTTTATCTTGCACACCATAATCCCAAATCCTGCAGAAGGAGTAGGGGATAGTGCAAGTCTCTCTCGGACAGCCTTAACCTCTGGAATAGTCTGATTAATCACTGTATTTGGTGGTAGCCCTAGCCACTGAGGGTAAGAAAACAAACCCAAATAAGCAGCATGTGGAGACGCGTCACACCAAGTACTAAGGGTTTTTCTTGCATTACAGAGGAATGCAAGGTATTCTAGATATTATTGACTTTATTTTAAGCAATTCCACTTCAAGCAGAGACTTCTGTCTCGGTTGTGTTTCAGCACAATGTGAGGGCAATGCTTCGGTTTAACAGAGCGCCACAGGACTGAAGGCTGAAACTTGGGAAAGGATTACATTTTCAAAGCACTCCTCTTACTCTGATCAACACAGAGAGAGGCCAAGGTCCTGCAGCAATGGTGAGGGCTCCAACAGGACTATAATCCCAGCTGCTTTTAGCTGCTTATTATGAATCTGTCACTCAAACAGATCCCAAAGAAACGGGCACACTGAAAATCACTGTTCAAGGACTAACCACCACCACCTGCCAGGTTATCCAACCTTACCTCCCCTACTATACATTTTTCTCCTCTGCAGGAGAGTTATCCCCAACTTGTGCTTTAAATCACACACAGCTTTGCACAAAGAGAGGGTTTTTTTTCCTCTGGTTGGGCCACAGAGGCCAGGAGCACTACAAGACAGCTGGCAAACATGACAGGAAGTATGTTGGGGCTGGGTACAAGCCAGCTGCTCTTCCTCACCCCATGTTCTCCCCTAAGCAAGTGGACTCACCATAAGCTGCTGCTCCCTCATGGCCAAGCTGCAAGATGATGCCAGCTCAGGGCTGGGTGATTTGCCCAGGGAAGCGCACATGCAGTTGGAGTCCTTCAAGAGACTGCACAGGCAGGAGACTGAATGGTTCAGAGGAAGCAGCAGCAGCAATCACCCCACAGAAGGAAGAGAGAGGCAACACCTGCACTCCCCCAGGTGGGAGATGACTGCAGGGACAACAGGAGGAGAGGCAGCAGTGAAACACTGAGCCCCAGGGCAGGAAGGGGCTGCAGCAGCTCCCTGCTACTCCAGGCTGCAGTAAGCAGTGTGCCACCACTGTACTTGTGCACAGGACACAGTGAAAGGGGTCAGGATAAGTAAAATTACCCACCTGCAAGCCCATATTGGTTCTTTACATTCAAATCCACCTGCACACACCCTTGGTGAGCAGACCACAGCCTTCATTTTCTGCCCTCTAGAATGTCAGATTTCTCCTTCCTCTAGGATAAAACATGCAGCACAACCAGGTACAGGGGGCCACAGCTCCACCAGAAGCTGAGCAAGAAGCACCCTGACCCAACCAGTCTTGCACAAGAACTGACAACAGCCATCGAGACAGTCAGGAAACAGTTTGCTACCTCCCTAAGTGCAAACTTCCATTGTACTGTCACTTCAGGCAGTGGCATTTCACAACTCCTACATTCAGGAAGGCAATCCTTCAGCATTTTTAGTGTCAGTCCATTCATTACAACCTATTAAAAAAAAAAAAAAACCAATCACAAGATCACCTTTTGTCTTTATTGTTTATTGACAGTAAACGAGTCAAAGCTCATAAGTTACAGTAAAGCATTATTAAAAAAATACTAGAATTTAAGAAGTTAAAACTTAGTATAGCAAGTGAACAAAGCTTGCTCTATGAAGTTTGCATTAAGGACTGCAGATGGTTAAAAGGTCATGAGAATGTTTATTTATCACAAATTCAAAATAAAGACTGAAAGTGAAGACTAGCCCAGGATTATATGAATTGTTTCAGTTAATCTTGCTATTTAAGAACAGTCATTAAAAATACTTAAGACAACACTTTTAACACAATGAGAGATACTATCCTACTTAATGATTAAGGTCTGTATCCCTCCTTCCCCTCGCCGCCCAAATTCTGGACCCTTGAAGGCATTCAGTGCAGTGCACTGTTGGAAGCTTTTTTCCCCACCCATACATATCCCTATACAGTACCTACAAACCCCTTCCATTTTGACCATCCTTCAGAAGCCCCTATGGGCCACTGGCTGAAAACTAGTGGCAGAGAGTACTTGAAGCTACACACCAACATGGATTCAATGCAACAAGACCCTTCCTCCCTACTACAACTCCTGTTACTCCGAGATATGCCAAATAGACTTTTGTTTTGAAGTAAGAAACACTACAGAAAAGACACAGTAATTGAAAGGAGCACTGTCAGAATTGCCAGTGTAACAGACGAGTAGAGGCCTTAACGCTGGTCAGGACATCTTGTCATCTTCCCAAGCTCCTACAAGGAGCATCAAGGTTTGGGTGGGGGTTTTTCCCCCCCGCCTCACCGATGATCCACACTTCAGAGAAGCATCTTAGAGACAACTCAATTCATTTAACATTGGCATTACTTTGAAAATGGCCAGGAATAAAACACAGTAGCCTATTAAAACTTCATTGCACAGAGACAGGGAAAAAAAAAAAAAACCTTCCAACTGAATCTGTAACGTAGAAAATGGTTGAGAAGTCAGCTCTTTGCAGCTAAAGGGTAAATAAAATGATTCCTGCTACACAAGTCCAAGCCACTACTGGAGAACTTTGATGTGCTAGAAGTTCTTCTGCATTGTTTTGCCAGAAAGTATTTTTTTTCCCATCCAGTTGAGATGAGCTTGGCAAGTATTGCGGACAAAACTATTATCTATGTATCTGCATATGTGGATTATGAATGAACAAATGCAGACAACTGGAAACTAAGACAGACTTCTGAAGGAAAAAAAAAAAAAAAACAAACAAAAAAACCCACCCACTGGTTTAAGAGTAAACTATTGAAACTAATACCATCATTATAGAACAATCATTTTGAAGAGTCTTCCTGGTAAAGAGAACATTGGAGTTAACTGAGGAGTTTGTGCATTTCCTATCACAGAAAGTTCACCTAAGGACAAAGAAAAGCGAGGGCTAAAAACATTACTGTCCCTTGGCTGCCTCCAGCTGAGTGGGGCTACCCTTTGCCCAAAGGGTACTTGCTGCTTTCCACTTCAAATGTCAGACACTGTAAGTGAGTTCAGGGTTTAAAAAGAGTCAAGAGGGGTCACATTAGCAACTTCACTGGCCAGTCCAGGAGAAGAGTCGCGAACATCCTCATTGTCCTCTGCCCCTCAAAGAGCAAGCAGCAGGCCAATCTCTCTCACTGCTGACAATATCCAGAAAAGAATCTCTGCTCAGTAATACAAATATAGAGAAGTAACTCCACCAGCTTTAAGTACACTTTTCCCCTCTGAGCACAGAGAGCTTTAGAAATGAAACTAGGTACTAGAACAGGAAGCGTAAGGCATGTGTATACAGAGCACTTCTCTGACAGTTTGTAATGTTCACTAATAAGACTTAGACGAATCCAGTAATTCCTGAGGCTACTATCAGTTTGCAAATGGTTTAAGAAATCCACTCATTTTCTAGTCACTCCACAATAGTGAACAAGTCAACTTGTCAGATTAATGAGCTGTACCATCACTATAAAAAACAAAACAACAGCAACACAAAACCAGAAGAGCCATGAGGAATTGAGATTAAAAAAAATCCAAAGGAACAATACAGTCAATATAGCAAACACACTCTTATTACTGTGGGTATGTTTGACTTTCATCAGGGAAACATTCCCTACAAACAACGCGTAGCCAGCCTGGTTTTAGTATAGGTCTGCTTTTATTTCCATATTCAGCTCTTTGAGGGAGACATCCTTTCACAATCTGAAAGGAGGAGGATATAGCCCACTGTAGTGCTGCTTCAGCACACTAAAACACATCATACGAAAAATGGTTCTGTTAACTTTTCCCCAAACAAAATGAACACCTGTCCATGCACTCGGGACATAGAAAGAGTCCTGAAACAGAAACATCATGTGTGTAAGACAGAGGTGCACTGATGAATCTCACCTCACCAGCTATAGTCAAAAACTGCCAGTTGGCAAGTACTGTACGGGAGTCAGGAAGTAAATACTGGTCGTAGTGGATTTAAAAAAGAAAAAAAAAGAAACCCTAAAAAAAAAAAAAGAGAAGAAAAATTTAAAAGCAGCGCCTTTCCAGTATCTCACTGCAGCAGGCAGCAAGACTTAAAGGCACTACAATGTGTCAGAATGGAGAAAATCTGGTGCATCCACCCTTCCAGAGTGCAAGAATATGGATTAAAAATTCCAAAGTTGATGTAGGCTTTCTGAAAATGAACAAACTTCCTTTCAGCACAAGATATGGTGGTGCTGCAGAAAAGGAAAAAAAAAAAAAAGAGGTCAGTAAGTTATTGTGCTTTTATACAAACAGCTCAACCTTACCCCAGATGCTAGCTGGTGAAAGGCTACATAAGCATGTGTTTCACCTGTTTTTAAACTGGTGTTTAAATCCACACACTAAGGAGCTTCTCTCCTTCCTTCCATAAAAGGATCTCCCATGTATGGGACACAGATAAGCCAGATCCAAATACATTCAAAGGTATCAAGGCTATTAATTTTCTACAGGTCCAAGAGATATACCGCTCATATTTTACTTGAATTCCTCAGGTATTTGGAGGCTAAAGAGCTGTAGGGTGACTTACAGCTGCAAAAGGCATACTTCCAGTCTCCCTTTCCAATTCCTTAAATGAAGTCCTAAACATGATAGAGAGCAGGAACAAACACATTCCAGATTCTAAGACCTATGTGAGTGCCTTCACTATCAAAATATCTTTTCCCTCCTCAATACAACCATGTCAAGCTCCCTAAAAGACATTTTCTACAACAGGGGCTGAAAGTAGCCTCTATTTTCGACATATAAATATATAATATGAATTCACAAAAGGGAAGTGGGAAAAGCACTGGATTAAATAAAAGATTTCAGCAACAAGCATTGACAGTCAGTGCACAAGAATCTGCTACCACCTGAATTCTACCCAACTTTTCTAGAAAATGATAGCAGAGTTCATGTGGATATTTAAACATCTACTCCAAAGTTTTATCAGCCCACAGTCAATTTGCTGCACAATCTTTAGTACAGTAGTTAAACTCTGTCCAGCCTTGAACTAACAGGCAATTCTTCCAAAAAGCAAAATTTCTCTTCATACTAACTACAATTCCTCCTACCAACAGAACTTAAGAGTCTGCAATACACTGTGTTTAGAAGTTGACCCTGAGTCTGTTGTGGGTTTGATCGCTCTGGCAAGACAGGACATACACAGCATTCTGCTCAGTACAACTCAAATCTGACCATCTGTGATTAGTTTTTTATTAAAAAAAAAAAAAAGTTTTGTCCCATCTACCTACAAAGNNNTGTCCCATCTACCTACAAAGATACCAAACCAACTCAGAGAACAACACATTCACTCATGCAACAAACAGAGCTAACTTTCTCAAGCAAATTATTGAGCCTATAGCAATAGCTGACAGACAGTTTTTCCGTACTGAGGGGTATGCCATCTTACCACAGTTTTATTAATTACTCTGGTTCTGCAAGGGTAATAATTTCTTCATTGATAAAAAATTCAACAGTCTCCTCCTCCCAGTCATCGACATTGCTGTCCAGCTCATCTGTGTCCACCCCTGGAATGGAGAAAACATTAACACTGAATGCA
>VYZV01035371.1:0-32005 GCA_013401275.1 Pandion haliaetus | reverse complement strand
GAATGCGGTGGGTCAGGTTTTTTAGGAGAAAACTTAAGTGGAGTGATACTCTTGCTTAGATAAAACATAAATTTGGTATACAAGGTTAAGTTTGCTCTGGTGAAGGAATGACATGTTACTAAAGTGGTTGTTCCCCCAGAGTTGTGTGAAAACAAAATTTGAAACCCCTTATGAGATAGGATCTGTGAAGAAGAAAAAAAAAACACCACCAAAACCCCACCTTCAAACAGTCTTTACAGAAAACTAATGGTGATCACTGAGAAAACACGGAGAACTGGGTAATAAATTCCAAGTCATGATCTAGGATCACAGGCAAAGAGGCCTTCATTACAGGGAAAGATTTATCTGCACACCAGAGAGAAATCTAGTCAGTTTAGTCACGTAACTGTGTCTCAAGGACTTTCTCCTGGACGGAGGCAGATATACTATAACCCTTCCATAGGTTTCAAAGTAAAAAAGTCAGTCTTAAGTGGAAAATCCTACACGGGTTCTGCAAAAGTGTGTCTAAAGGCTGGGACAGGTAAATTCTCAAATTATAACAATTGCTTAGGCTGGAGTGGTGGGAGTTAGATTTGCTATATCATATATTATCTTCTTAAACACCTTGAAATCAGAAGATAACTTACAAGGATCCAAGAGGCAGCTTGGTTCTGTAGCAGAATGGGTGCCATTTCTTGTTGGTGTCCAAAGGTGATAGGGTCCCCTGATCTTGAAAAGGTGACAGAGTGGCTTTCTGTTTTCAAATTTTTTTTCTTCGGATAGTCCACACCAAAAGCAGAGACTGAGACAGACTATCTCCAAACAAAAGGAGGAAAAGAGATAATTCAAGCCTCTTTAAGTGCTTTGTGAGCTGGAGAAGCCTTGGAGAGTAGAAATCCTGCTTGTCTTATACACATATTTGATTAATATGGGCTCAGTTCTGTAACTTGGTGTGTTGTTTGGGAAACTGCATGGGTGTGACTTCTTAGGCCACTGTAGAATGATTTGCCAAATAAATCCCTAATATGTCTATTAGAGTAGTATTTGTTTAGTTATCAACTAAGTTCCTAAAATATTAAAAATAGGTATTGAAACTTTTTTATTATTATTGCTGGCCAACATACTTAGCAAAAATGATGCCTCTTTAGGTTACATCCTCATGATAACAAAGATGTTTCAGTTGCTGATATAATTTTCCTCTTATTTAATCATGTACAACATTAATTAAAATGGAAAGTTGCATCAAAGGTGTAAAGATATTGCTGACTTCATTAAAAAGAAGGCAGTTTTGGTTTTGTGCAGAAGCTTTATGATAAGGCATCCAGCCAGGATCAACCCACCACAATATAAAAATCAAGGATAATGAATTTAGGCAGCAGCAGAATTGGAATTTTCAGAATTTTTGGATATAAGAGAATAAACCTCTCAATTATTGCTAGCATTGTCTGAGGATTTTTTCTCAGAGCTAACTGGTATGATGATACCTAATTTTGAGGCATTATATATTTTATATTGGCTTTTTCTCTTTTGATTTAGGCTAGTAATCCTCAAAGGAGAAATCTTGGCTGAGGAAGGTTGTTCAGTTTGTTATGTAAAACAAATAATGACTTTATTTGTAAAATATTGCTGTATGTCATACAAATAAAAATTAACAAGATGTCTAAGAAAATAACAGATTTAATTTTCTTTTATAGACTTAAGGAAAAATAATTGCCTTACTTTCTTGTACTTTCTTTTAAACTATCATTTTGTTCTTGGTGTTTAATTAGATTTGGCTGTTGCACAGTTTTATCAGTAATTGGATAATATCATGAGTTCAGGCTAGTGAATTCTGAAATGGTCTGCCAGTGTTTGAAAACTTTGTGTCTGTCCCTTGCAAATTGATACCGCAGTGTAAACAACAGCACACCTTTGAATAATATATGATTCTTTTGATACATATTTAATGCATCTAAAAGAGCCTTCAGAATGGAGAGTAATTTAAGGTAACATCTCTGTACTCACTTTTAATCAGATTGTCATTAGAGAACCTAAATGGTCTTAAATTGCAACTACAGGTTGACCATGAAGGTTACAAGTTCCGCTCATGTCTTTTCGTAAGCACTGGCTGTGCCTTTTCTTCCAGTAGCAGTTATGCCTCTGTGAAGCCTCTTTACCTGTGTTGCAGCTACTTTCACCTTGAAATGTTTTATGTTTGTAAGTACTTCATTCATTCTGCTGGCAGAATTGGAGGGAGTGAATCTAAATAATCACTTGACTTTTTTCCCCAAGCACAAAGCATAACTCCTATATGTGTAACCTGTATTTATTAATGGCATTTTATGGCTACAATTTTACGTGTTAAAATACAGAGCCCAAGGTTAGTTACTTAAGTCAAGGTGATTTTCAGAGAGTGAGGAACTGCTGAGCTCAATGAGAGCCATTGTTAAGGGAGCTGAAAAATAGTACTATGGTAACTTGCCTAACATCTAAAAGTTTTTACCCTTGTCTTACGGACCATTTTTTATCTAAAGCATTTTGCAGAATAAACCAGGATATAAATAATAAAGAATAAACAAGGTTAAGATTATCCCTCTTTACATGTAAAAAAGTGAGACCTAGAGAAGGTGAGTATTTTGGCAATTGTCAAACAATGAGTCAGATTTTCAAATCTAAGCAAGGATGCCTGTCTCTTTATGCTGTACTTACTGGGGATGATTGTGTCTCCATTTTCTTCAGAGAACCTGTATTCAAGTGCTGTAGATTATTTAGTTTTGGGGAAAAAAAAAAAAAAGAGAAGGGGACTAACTAACATTCCGCCAGAAAAGCAGAAGGTATTTGGTATGACTGCAGGAGATGTGAATATGAATAAGGAGAGATCAGTAACATGATGATAAAATTTGCCTTCACTGGAAGAACTGTAGAGCTGTAACTTTTCACCAGAAAACAAAAATATGAATGCATCATTTATTATACACACAAAAATATAAAATTAAGGCTCAGTATTTAGTATCTTCTATAAAAAGAGGCATGTAAAGTACTGGAGTAATTTTCACATGGGGGAAGCGGCAATATTTCAGATTCTTTTATGCTGACTAGTACAATTTCAGTGACCAAAATGCCCAGAAGCGATTGCTATGAAAAGAATTATTTACTTTGCATGCTATCTGCCTGATTCAACTCGCACACTAACATGTGTCCAAGTCCACCCCAGCTTTGAGAGCACTTGAACAAATGCTGTGCTGATTAAACAGCCTTAAATTCTAAACCTTGTAATTCATTGCTTTTGGCACTGAATTTTCTTATAACAAAGAAGCTGATGAGCTTGGGTGAAGAGAGTTTTGTCCCTTTATGCTGGGCATTAAAGACACAAATGCTATCAGTTTCACAGATCTTGGGTGCTGGTGCTGTTGTGATTGCTGGTGGGGGACTAGATCATCAGTTTTGGGAAAAAAATATGTCCCTGACATGGAGAGGAATAATATCTGTTTCAAATACATTTCACAAGGTTACAATGATTAAGTTACACCAGGAAGCACAGGGCACAAAGTACATTTTGGGTTTAATAATACATGCACAGTACACTGAGAAATAATGAGATACTATCTAGATGAACTTTTCTACAACACTGATTTATGTGCAACAACTTACTGCATTTTGTGTCTTAGATTTAAGATCTAGAAAAATTGTTTGGTCAGTCGCCTTGCGGATTGTTCCTTTTGTATTAGCACCAGGGAGTTCCCTCCCACCTGCTTATCTGCTGCCAGGAAATCGGTCACTGAGAGCACATGAGGAACAAGCTGCACTTCCACAGTTCTGCTGGTTTATCTTCCTGTAGCCTGAGCTGGTTAGCAGCTGTTATTATGGCCTGCCCAACTTCAGCCCAGTGGTTGTGGCCTGGAGGGAACTCTTTCATGGGACAAAATGGCTCATTTGCAATTGAGCTTACTCTAAGCTGTGGGAGAGTCAAGCATTTCAAGGGATTTCGGAGTTTTTTAGGTATATAACAACAGCACGTTTTTACTGAACTGCATATTCTTACAGGTGTATAACTTGGGTAAATGTAGATGTATCTTTATGAGAGTAGCAAAAAGGATGTTTCAAAACAAATTTTTTCTCAGCCAAATTTAAAATCTTACTCTAAACCATGGATACCAGATTTTTTAAATTATTGAAATACTATGTATACTACCTTGCTTTGATTTCAGAAGCAGCCAAAATAATTCAGCTGAAATTTTGCTCACCAAAATCACCCAGGGGAGTATATTCAGCATAGAGAGTTTCAGGTCAAACAGTTATAGTTTGGCAAATTTAAAAGCAATTGAAAACAGGTTATTATAATAGGAAGTGTTGGGCAACCTAAATTGCAGGCACGTCTACAAGCCTAAACTATGATTTACCACATGTAGAAAGTAACATGTAAGTGTAAGATGATAATTTATAAAAAGTAGGTGGAGAGAGTTTTTTAGTGTGGTTTGTCAGAGTTGGTACTGGTTAAAATATTTTAATATTTTCAATGTTGACATACATTTTTTTAATTGGAGCTCTGGATTTCAATAACATGATTTTTTTCCCCCAACATTTATGTCATCAGATGTTTTCATATCATTTAGATTTTAGTCAGTGATAGGACTTGTTGAAAAATCCCCTAAGACTTTTCACTGAAATATTAGTGGAGAAAATTATTGATTTATTAATTGAGATGCTCACAGAAATACTCCTTTCCATAAAAAGCAGAGTTTTTACAGAATGGTCAGGTTTAGAGTTAAGTTTTACTCTAACATGCATAAGATGTGTTTTCAGATGGCTGTTGTATGGAAATGAATCTTCAGCAGGGATTCACTAATACAGGTCTGCTAAAAGTTAGTGGAGCTATGTTAAGTGAGCTGTCTAGTCTGATTGCATTAACAGAATAAATGAACTGTGAGGATCATCAAATATTTAAATGTCTGCTGGGGTAACCTTCTGGTTAACTTTAAAAAGAGAAAATACTGTGTTTTCTGTGAGGGATAGATTTACTTCAGCCATCACATTATTTAACTGATATGTGTTAGTAGTACTACCTTTAGATTCTCAATTAGACCTGAAATCTCATGCGGTGGAAACAGCTGTAAAGCAAAAGCCTGAAAGACACAGATACTCTGTCTCAGCTAAGGAAAGTATCAAGGCAGTTACTTCAAACAATGGTATGCTCAAAGACTGAATGAAGAAGTTAGAACTATCTCCCAGAAGCAAACCCACAACACAAGACATCAAAGCCAGAATTGGCAGTTACTGGTGAGAACAACTATTGACAAGGCTGCTGCTGCAAGTAAAATACGCTAAATAGCCATGTCGCTTGTCCTCTATGTCCAACACTTGGAGATGTGGATAAAAGGATGTCAGGCTGACAGATGCAAATGTAGATGTCACACACTTAGGAGCCAAGGACAGTAAAGCAACTTACCAAATGACAACAATGTGTACTTCATTGGAAGATGTGTTGAAACTAGAAGTGGGATGACACTTGAGTGAGTAGTAATTACAGGAGTAAACAGGAAGGTGACTGTAAACTTCAACTTAAGAGTTAATCCTTCCTTGATAGTGAAATCTGATATCTTGATGTTTTAACTTTTAAAAGTGGAAACATAAAAAAATATCACCAGGACTATGACCTAGAGTAAATGAGATATTGGTAAGAAATCTTGTCTTTATAAACAGGATATAAATAAGAGTTTGAGGTTAAAAAGTATGTATTGCTGTGGGAGGATGGAGGAAGGGAATACAACTTTTATTGAAACACTTACTTTGTTTCCAGATATATAATAAGATCTTTAATCTTATTTATCCTGGTAATGTATCAGGTAACCTTGTCCAGTTATTCCAGGGGCACTGAATCATAACAGCTATGGGTTGTCCAGTGTGATTAAAGGAAGATAGAAATAGTTCTCTTCCTGCTGCCAAAAATCTTGCTGAGATTTTAGTGATGGAATTTGTGGTGCTGAACAAGAATGCCATGCCAAGTCATCAGCTGCAGGAAAGCAAGTACCCTCCCTGAGTTATTTCATAGAATGGTCTCCCAAAGTGGTCACAGCAAATTAAAAACAAATTCTGAAATCTGTGGTCTCTTCTTGTTTGGACTCCCTTAGTAAGTTTCTCTGATAGATGCATATTTTTAATTTCTTTTTCAATTCTTCCTATTTTAGAGGTAAGTTATACTGCTAGTTAAACCAGAATAAGGTCTTCATGTGCTTCACCCAGTGCATGTAATTTTCTTGAATTTTCAAGTACCCTTGTATTATAGACCAAGCTCCATGATTTAGTTGTCTAGTTTTACATTATAAGGAGACACATAGGTTAATAGTGTCTTTTTAAAAATCAGATTTAGGTTAGCCTGTCATTTGGGACTGTGTTTTAGTACTAGCAATGTAATTGCTGTATAGATTATTTACACTCATTTCAGACAGCCAAAGATAATGAATAGTTAAATTTCTGTATTGCTGTTGCATTAGTTATTTCAAAAGTATCACTGAAACTATGATTCTACCATGCTTCAAAAGTATGGAGATGTTAATAAGCAGCAATTACGAAAGATTGCTATTAGCTGCTCACAATGTAAATATTTCTTCATGGTGCTGACAAGTGAGTGCCTGTAAAAGATGAGAGCTCCGTTCTGCTTTTCGGCATGCACACAAAGATTTGCCAGGTATATATGAAAAACCAGCTCACTTTTTCAGTGTAAGCAACAGTAATAGCCTTTCAGTCTGCCATGCTATGTGCATGTATTTGTGCTATGAATTGAGAAATTACTCTTGCCGAGTTTTTCCTGTTGGTTTGGCTGAACTGAACAATGCTTTGTCGGGAGCAGGGTGGGATAGCAGTACCAGAGGCATGATGCTGCTCCCATTTTAGTCAATAAGAATTTTACCACAGAAATAGAGGCTGGATAAGGCCTTTTGTGTTCAAAAGTTCAGTCCTGGTCAGTAGCTTCTTATCCTATAGTTAAGAAAGCAGCTCACAAAGATACTGCATATCAGCAGAGATTTATAAATACAGGCTTTAATAATATGCAAGCCAGACATGCAAATCTGTAAATTTTTGCAAATCTGCATGAGAACACTTCAAGTTGTGAACTCAGACTTCTTACGCCTCAGATGTCTCTATGGTGAGCCTAACTTTGCATGAAGGCTGATTGTCCTGCACAGAGTGCAACGCAAATGCTACTGCACTTTCCAGTGTCCTAAACAGCATGTTTAATGGCAATTTGGGCAATCCTGCAGCACTGTGCCATGGAGACGGTCCTGACATAGGCAAAGATCCCATAGGGAAAAGAAGAAAGGAGGTGGTCATGTAATTGAAGACTATATCATAAAGCACAGTCACCAGTGGGTGTAATTATGGTTGAACGTAATTATGCACCTCCTAACCTTATGTACCTTAATTATAGCACCTCCTAACTCTTTGAGTGCTTGCCTTGGAACTCAGTCTGGTGTAGCTCTGCTGGTCTATGAAACACACCATGGTTGTATCAGCTGTGACCCTCTTATTGCTAAAGACAGTTACTTGGTTAATGCAAGCATCAGTGGGTTTTCTGTATGAGCTTAACTTTTTTAAGCTAGTTAGTGAAGAAATTTGGCAGTAGACTTTGAAGAAAGTAAGGCTGTTACTGAGGGCTTTGGCTGCCTTATCTGGCATGAGAGCTATTCAGGAGGGCTCAGGGTTGCAGCTAGGGAGCCCAGGAATCTTGGAAGCTTCTCGGAGCATCTGGAGCAGATAGTATCATTTTGGAAATTGTCCAAACTGAGTGTCAGAGCAAAAGACAGTGCCTAGCAGCCACAGTACCTCCTGCTGGAGTCACGTGCATGACAGTTCCCTCCAGCACTCTCCACCTGGATGATCTTCACCACTATTGCCCCTACCTACCTTTCTTTGTGGGAAAAACCCTCAGACTTCTCTGAAACAAGCCATGATAATATGTGCGTGTCTCACATGCGCAAATGTCTCAAGGGCTCTCTATTGGAAGGAAGCTGTCCAGCCAGTTATGTCGATGTCGTCATGGTGAAAGCAGAGAGTTGTTCCACCCACAGCGATGTTTTGCCCTTAATGGAAGAACTTAGCCTAAACCTCACATTTGAAAACACTTAACAGTGGTAGGCAGGGAGACAGACAAACTATGACAAAAGCATCTGGATGATATAACCTTTCGTCTCAACAGTATTTTGATGAAGAATAACAGTAACTTTGGATTTAAGTGTTTTTTAAGAAAAAATCGCCCACTGAATAAGTAAGAGAAAATTCCTTGTCATCTCAAAGGATCCTGAAAATCCAGCTGCATGAGAAACAGCTGTATAACAACACATAGCTTAAAGGGAAAAAAACCCAGTATTTAGCTAAGAAAGTGAAAGATCACCTAGTGCTGTTGAATCTTGCTATCTTTTGATGCAGGTGGGAGGTACAAAGAAGCTCTGTTTGCTCTGCTGTGCAGTGACTAGGCTGTGTGACAACACTTGAGTAACAAGACTGCAAAGGGAACAGGTTTTGGGGGGATGGATGCACTAGTGAGTGGGACTTGCACAAAAGATGTCCCCAGTGACACAGCTTCATTTCATATGGTTCTACCTGGAGCTTGGCTCTATTGCCCAGCCCTGCCCATCGGCAGCCCACAGTCTCATAAGCCCCTGAAAGAATAGCATGAGATGAACAGAGATAATTAGTATCAAATTTTTTTAATTACAGTATGTATTTAGAGATTGTCAAAATGCACCAGTAAAACAAGAAACCTACAGAATTTTATCTACTATCTTGCTCTAACTTTCTTCAGAGCATTCATCAGTTTCTTCTGAACGTGCATCTTTTTCTGCTAAATAACCATAGCCAAAACCTTTCAGGCTGTATCCAGCCAAATGTTAATGTTAGAAGCAGTAATAATTATGCAAGCAGTCACTTCACTGGTCTCTGAAGGTGAGTTCTGTATTCAACCTGAATACAAGCAGGCTATTGTGTTCTAGCAAAGAAGTGTGAAATTATATACCAGAAACCAAAATTCCCTTCTGACTCCTCTGTAGGCAAAGTAGATGTTTCTGGGAAAGCTGAAAGACCTCTGGCGGCTTTTGCAATGTAGAAACTGATGCAGATCACAGTGTACTAACTTGCTGCCTGGATGAAAGATTTGTCGTGTGCGTAGTGGCTGGGCAGCGCTGCTCTGATGAGCATATCATTGTCTGATGCATTTCATTCAGACAGTTTCAGTGTAATAAGAAAAAGCACTGGTACTTAGATTTCCCAGTATGGCTGCTGTACAGCATGTCTGTTGAGGTTTCTTCCTCTCTATTGTCTCGAGATTTGTTACTATAATGATTTGTTCCCCTCCCCCTCCTCTGCAAACTTTATTGAGCCATCACTGGGAGCTTCTCTTCACGTTAGTGCCCTTTCTTGACTCTGAATTAATTAAGAGTGAAACTGGAACAGTGACTCATAGCAAAGGAGGAGAGTTTCTTACTAGTAATAAGTGAAGAAGGCTACAGGAACCCACTGTTTCCCAGCTCCAACAATGCCTTCCTTTCGTGTGTCATTCCCACATTGATCATGTTAACTGATGCCTCTTTAGACACTAATTGCTGTATTGATGAGTCTGAATTGGACGGTTTCACTATTTGGGGGCTTTGGGCAAGCCAACCTCCAAAAAGGTGAAAGTGCTAATTATTTTGGTACTTACTTTAAAGCTGTCACCCTAATTTTGCCAGTGTCCATTTCCATGGTAACGTGAGCAGGTACAGCAGCATTCAGCGGAGCGGCTCAGAGCTCTTGGCTATGTCAGCGGTGGCTGAGGTTGGAAAGAGACTATACAAACCGTGCACACAGATTTTCCAAGACTCCAGAATTTCTTTGCCAGAGATCTAACTTAAAATATCAAATAACTATCCTAAAAATGAGATTCCCTCTTTGTGAGCTGTATAGGCTCTTTTAAAGCTTTGATTTTACCCGTAGGTTAACTGGCAGGTCTTGTAAAGGCTGGGCTGCAGCCAGAGTCCTCAGGGGAAATTATGTCTGACTCAGCAACTATTTTTTTTTCTGCAGCCTCCTGGGCTGAGAACAATAGCTGTGCCACTTCCTGACTCTTGGGCCTTGTCTGCTAGGCAAATTTCAAAAAAGAAATTCCCATCAGCACTTCAAGCATGTCTGAAATTGTAAACAGACTGTATGTGGAGTGGTTGGTCACTGACTTACAGTCAGCATTAAACTTAGGCTGCCATCAGCTGCAGCAGCTTCCTAGATATTTAGGCTTTTAGCATGTAACTGTGGTATTTCCCCACACGATGTAAAAGCAAATCGTTCACATTTTCTTTATGAAGCAGCAACAATTCCAAGTTATTCACTCACTCAGAAAAGCCAAGCGTGACATTTCCGTGCTCTGGAGTTGAAGTTCTGAAGTGATCTGAGTGGAGTCATGAGCGAGAGAAAATCATAAGGTATCCTACTTTCTGCCTGGGTGAGCTTCAGCGGTCACAACAAGCTCCAACAAGAGCACTTCAACAGGGAGAGCAAAATCTTTGGCTTTACAGACAGGTGGCTCCATAGGGCATTTTAAAAAAATTACCTCATAATGCACTAAGGGTCATAAGGATTCTGTAGTATTGATTCCTTTTCTGTGCTTCTGGAAATATTAATATCTAGAAATATATTTTTTTTCTGTGATTAGGACTGATACATTTTAAAAGCAAATACATTTTAAAAGCAAATTGCTTGTTAGCCAATACATTTCTTTTTATTTAATCTAAATAAAGCTTATTCAATTCATATTAAATTTCACTCTTGAGCAAGTCTGCTGCCTACAGTGAGATTACACCTAACCTGTTTATTGAAAAGAAATAAGAACAATAGATAAATCATAGATGGATAATATGCGGTGCCTTAGAATTTAAGGAGGAACTGGATGATTATCAATTTTTGAAGATCAGAGCACTTAGAATGGAGGACCTTAAATATTTGCATTTTTTTTTATTTATTTCCTTTTATTCTTGGCATTGCTTTTATGACACAGGATCAGTTTTCTAATTCTACATAGGTGAAATAAGTGACAGTTAGTATTTGGGCATATTTTATCATCACTAATTTCAGGCAAATAAAGATTGATTTAAGTTCATGGGGCTTGACCATGCTAAGAGATACCACACAGCTTTATAAGCTATACTGTCCTCTACCCAGCAAAACCCTTAATGTACTAGCAAGGGACAAAACTCCAAGTGATGGGTCTACCTTTTCTAGAAAAGGAAAAAAAAAGTGGTTTTGGTGGCTAGCAAATTTGGGGGCAGGTGAGGGAGAACGAATTGTTGATAATAACATTCATACAGCGCTGCTGTTATTTTACTGACAAGTGACATGGTTACTAACCACAAGTAGTCCCTGTATTGGGAAAGGGAAGAACTCTCTTCTCAGGATGTTTATGCTGTAGAGCCCACCTTCTTTCCTTGGATCCTTCCACTTACTGAAACAAACCATGTTATTGAGTATCAAAGTTCAATAGTGTGTTTACATGGAGACAACAGTATGAGACTAAGACATCTTGCACCATCCTCTGTCCTCATTCGGCTTCTTATTATTTTCTTTATGTCCTTACACCCAGGGTTAAAGGGCCATCGTGTTACTCCTGTGTTTACTGTGTGGTTGTACATTAGCTACAGATTGCTTTGTCATGTGGGACATGTCTGTCTGACAAATGTTCCAGCCCTATGGGAGTTGGACTAAAGCAGAGGAGGTATCTCACTTGCTTGTCTCTGTTATAATGCTTTAAAGAAACCTTCTGGGAGGAGAAACATGGGAAGACCAATTCTTCGTAAATCTCCACAGCTGCAAAGACAAGAAGGCTCCTCTGCATCCGAGCAGACCAGCTACCGAGCTTGATGCCTCATCTCCCAAAAATGCAGAGAGTTCTCCACAGTTAGAAAACAAGCAGGCTGAATGAGAGCATATGATGTTGTTTCACATCCTGGCAGAGAGATGGCTGTTGTCCAAATTTCCCTCGTGGAGAAATTCAGCGGAACTTTTGGACCCAGTGTCTAGAGTAAACCAGGGATAGCATACTTACAAATGTCTACATAAAGAAGACAGAAAGAGTTAAGGATGTTTAGCCTAACTGGGTTACACAGAAACAACAATGATATGAAACTGAAAAACTTAAAGAAAAGCTGTTCTGAATATACAATAACATACTTTGGTCATCTTCAGTTGCATTCTGCAGGGCAGGCAAACAACTGGCATCTGGAGATGGGGAATCTAACACAGCAAGCCTGCAGACTGCTGGGTCGGAGAAATGGACGGTTCATCTGGTTCGTCTGACACTTAAAATTTATGTGCAGAATATTTAACAATTTGACTGACTTAATTCTAAGTCTCTGTATTTGAAAGCAGAACTCTTATGAAGCAGTAGAGGAAACTGAAGGAGAAAAGTGGTAAAGCATGAGGGAGAGGAGAGGGAATCGTGTGAAGAGATGTGCTTTCATGAAGAAGAAAACCTTACGGGATGGGGGAGAAGGTAGGACCTATTCCTAGCACATGATGCAAATGCCTCAAATCAGCACTTCGGAGAACCATTACCATATATTGGCATTTGTGTTTAAGTCCACTTTGTGGAAACAAACTGTTAAATGCTATTGCAGCTGATCACAGATGAGAGAGATCCTGCCCTGCCCATGCTGCAGCTCATATTCCACTGAAACACGTTTCCCGTGTTTGGATTTGCCTTAATTTGTACCTTCAGTAATGAGGCCCTAGAGCTGCATTGAGCTGACGACAAAACCATTCACCTGGGCTACTTCTGCCCTTGAGTTTGTCCCCACATAATTTTATTTATTCCCTTCATGCTGCCTTGGCTGTGTGGCTTTTTGCACCTTTTACAGGAAGCTGTGCAAGCACCTGTTCTTATTGGCAAGCTAAATTGGCAAAATATTTGTTTCTTATAGGCCCGAGGCTGGCTTACAGGGAAGAAAACAGCAGAACACGACCATATTGTGCCCTTCATCATCCCTGAGCAACGAAGCGCATCTCAGGCTTTTGTAAGACAGGTGGCATGCCAAAGTCCACACAAGGGCTGTGCCGGCCCTGGGAGTTTTGAATGGCTAAAGAAAACATGTATGATCATTTTTTTGCCACTCTGCTGGTAAGATGTTTTCATAATGTTTAGATGTCATGAGCCTGCAAGTGTAGAAACTTATCCGGTTTATCAAGCTGAACTGCCTTTTAGTTTGATGTATCTCTTCTTGTTTCCCTGCTAGGTGTAAGCTGTTTGTGGTTTGCCTGGGGCCTTCAGCAGCAAGGAGGGAGGCAGCACGGCAGCTCCACTGTTGGCCAGCAGTTCTGGAGGACTCGTTCATCAGAAGCTGAAGGTATGGCTATTTCTGTCCCGCTGTGGCCAGTCACACTCTGCTGGTCACATCACAGCGGCCACCAGACAGCCCTGCTGACAGAGGCAGTGGCTGGACTTGGTATGTCCCTGCCGCCTAGCCCCGTGCTGGGTAACTGAGCTGCTTCTGTCAGTCACGTTTCCTGCAGTGGTTCAGCAGATACTGGCACATGATCAAGAAGAGTTCAACGACTTTGACAGGTTCCTCTCACAGTACAGTACCTATTATTTGTATTACAATGGCATACCGAGTGCTGCAAATACTAAATAAGGGAGGTTCCCTCTCCCGGGTGGTGTACCATCTAAAGCTGGAGGGATTATAGTGCTTCTGCTACACGTGGTCCGTGGCAGACCAGGATGCAGAGTTCAGAGCTTCTAAATCCCAGATCAGTGAATTAATAAGATTATCCTTTCACTCTGAAAACAAGATTGAGAGAGATTTTGATAACAGCAGGCCACCCAAAAACTAAGTTACACTGAATTGCCTGGAACTGTAAACATTTACATTTTATGCTGCATGTATACTTAAAAAAACCCCCACAACTCTGATGGTAAAGTGTAAAAGTGGCACCTTGATGGTACAGGTACAGTCACATGTCAGTTGTGAGGCTGTTTGGAAGTTATACTACTGACACGTCATTTATTTTTAATAGCTGCCATGACATTATGAATAGTTTCATAATTAAAATAACTTGTTCCATGAAAGAGCAGGTGTCCTGGTACTTAAATACACAGCGCTGAAACACAGAAGTCTCCTGCTTAATGGCATTAGAAGCAGTCGTTTGTCCTGATCAACAGCTCTGCTGATGTCCTAGATGCCACCAAGAGCCAGAACAGGTGGTTCTTCCATAAACAAGAGTTTTAATGGGCCAGATTTCTTACAAAGGGCTGGGTGCATGCAGTACCACAGAGCAGTTCCTGGCATTGGGCGCTTAGGCTGGTCTCCGAATTTCTGGTATAAACCCTGACGTTTACGACCCATCTATATGAAGGATTGCTTTACGCACAAGCAGTACTAGATGAAGCCGAGCCAAAATAATGAATCATCTCAGGGAAAGAAAAAGTCACAGACGAAACTTATGTTTAAAATATATCTTTGGCAAAGAAGTCCATAACCCAAAGGAGACTTCAGCTGATCTCTCACAAAATTCGAGCCACACACTTCCCCTAGCTTCTCTTGCAGCAGAGGTAGTCCTCCCCCATTCCTTCCCCTTCACCACCTTTTCCAACAGACCCATTTCTTTCTTCCTTACAGTATTGCTCCCTGCAGCCTCTGTGTTTTTTAGGGTCTGCTGAGGATGGAGCAACATCGTGGCCCCTCTGAGACCAGGTTCTTGCAGGTGTAACAAAGTTGCAGCACGTGCACGTCCTTGAGTGGCGTGGGGATGCCCATAGGGTCTGGCCTCCATCCACGCTTCACTCAAACCACAGCAGCACTTCAGTGTGATGACAGAGCTATCAGGGCGAGCGAGTGCCCAGACTGCTTCTCTGATCCCCCCAGAACATGGTGGATGGGTAACTGTCAACATCACACAGCAGCGTACCCTCCTGGTTGCCTGGTGTGCATTGGCGGGGACAACATATCCTGCCATGTGACTACTTCTGTACCCTTTGTGGGGCCAAAAGCAAATGTCCCCTGTCATACGGCTGGATGTGCACTCAGCATGTGGTGAAGACTACGAAGGGCTTGGTCATGTCAGATGTAAATTCAGTATATGCCATGGAAGGTGCTTTGTCCATGCATCCCTCCAGTGCCTCCTTAAAAGGCTCTGTTGGCCTGACCTGGTCTCAGAATGCTTCATCGGAGCTCTAGACACCAATTTCTGAGCGGCTGTGCCCAGGAGCTGCCAGGACTGCACAGCATGGCCTTGAGGAGGGAGGAGGGAGGGGAGAAAAGATGACCTAGCTGTAGATGTGTTTGCCTGAAACTTGTGTGTTACGAATATGAGCAGTGGAAAAGCTATCTTTAACAAGTTTGCAGCACTGATCTGCACTCCCATTGATATTTGTCACATTGAGAAAGAACATCCATGCTATCCAGTAAAATTATAATGATAATGATAATAATAATAACAACAACAACAACAACAACAATCCATCCTAGCCCAGTTCTGTGGTACTGCATTGCTGGATCATTTATCTTATTAGCATGACTTGCATTTACAGCAAAACTCAGGCAGACAGTGAGGATGAGGGAAAGCAGAGCTGTATTGATGGTTAACAGCCATCTCCTAGTGCTACCATATTCCCAGAGTAAGGAACTCCTACTATCCCTTTGAAATACATTTTTAGGTGTTTAAATTCACATTTGTATTGTCTGATTCCATTAATTTTTCCTGATGTTTATAATTTGCCTGTATGAAATCCACTGTAGGTTGGTATCAGAAAAACACAGTATCTAGACTGTCTTAGTAACATCCTTACTCCAGGAAGGGATTTTATAGCTCTGCAAATCATGCTACTGCCCTCAGCACATTGATTCACGTGTCACGGGATCGGGCCACAGGAGAGTAGCTGTCGGACATCAGCTGTCCCCTTGGGCTGTTTCACACTTCTGTCACTGCCTGTTGGCTGACAACAAGAATAAATGTCACTTGTGCGCTATGCTGCGGCCCACGCCTTAGTTGGGGCCAAAGTGCAAACCTCACAGCCTGTGTCGGGAGCAGGGAGAAAATGCCTGTTGCTTTCCTTACCCTGTGACGCCAGAGGCTCTGACTGTGCGGTGGCACTGAGTCACTCCTGCTCCTGGCAGCCAGGACCCCACTGCCCGCTCCGTCCCGGGAACGCAATTATCCTAGGGTATAAATCGCGGCGAGGACTGTCTTACTCCGGGTCTGGAGTCGAGAGGCTCCTCTTGCCATTACAATGCTCTGGGCATGAAGGCTCCCTGTGCTGGAGGGTTGGAAAAGTTTCCTTTTTTTTTTTTCCCCACAGGGTGTTTTAGCTTTGAAAGCTGAATCTACAGAGAAAAGAGAATGCAGATTCTGCTACTGTAGCCAAGTGTTTGCACCAAATTTTGTGATATAGCATATATACCTTTAAAGTCTCACCTCATTAGGTTCATTGTAGAACTATTTGCACGGGGAGACTTCGATTCCGCATGACTGGATAAACCGTTGGCATGAAATTTCTTTTCTTCTTTTCCAAGCCATTGTTATACATGGTATTAACACTGAATCTTAAATTACCCTACATATTTGTCTGACAATTCTGTATTGTGTTTTGGTCTAAACATGCCTTAATGTCAGTCTTTTTTTGCTTTCAGTTCACTTACTAAATTCTCTCTTCCTGGAAAATGGCACATGAACAGTGGGGAGAAAAGCCTAAGTTATTATAAAGATATAAGTGATTTAAAATGGTAGGTTTTTAGAGATGAACACATATGCCAGGACCAAAGTTCAATGGGAATTTCGTAAGATATTACTCTTAGCTATCAAATTTTGAAAAGTTAAAATATGTTTCTGAAATTATCTAGCACATGGATATACAGTCAGGATTCACAATAAATTCCTACAACAGGAATGTCTAGTAACTAAGATTAACAAGCAACAGGGTAGGAATATTACAAATAGGCAGAGCACTAAAAATATATATTTACCAGTTTGACTTTGTAAAATTTGCATCCTCCTGAGTATTTTAGAGAAACAAAACATCAGGCCCAAGAGTTCCATGAACTCAAGGAAATCTTATAGCTGCTTCAGTTCAGCCCATTTTAATTATATATTCAGACTATTCTGCTTATCTGATTGGCTATTTGCTTATTGAATGCTCATTTTTAGCACACCCCTTCCATGGCGTCTTTTTCTCCTCAAAAGCAACAAAATACACTAGTGATGTGTAATATGGTTAAAACATGGTCAATAATCCTGGGTGTTTATCACTGTCTTATGCTTAATTTCTAAGGCCTCTGCAAAAGCCTGCTATTTTTTTCTTGGAGGATAAGTGCAGCATCATTGGTGGAGGTAATGGTGGAAACAATACAATCCCACTTAGCAGTTAATCGAGCAGAAAAATAGTTTAGGAAAAAACAATTCTCAGTGCACAAAGACAGAGGAGTAATAAAAGTAACGGTGATCTGTCTACCTTAGTGTTGCAGTCCTTACTGAACTCAAGACTAAGACAAGTAGTAAAAACCATTGATAGGTATTTCTCAAGCCAAAAATATTACAATTTATTAGTAAGTAAGCTTTCAGTATTTTAATGGAGCTGAATGATTAAGAAAAAAGTTCTAGTATCTCTTAAATCTGTGATAATGCCACAGCATAATAATGCTATCCCTTAAAGCATTTTCCACAAGTGTTACATGGAATGACTACTCTACAGGCTTCAAATTTGGAGCAGAACTGTGTCTGTTTATTGTAATCTTAAAACCTACTTTCCTGTGTCCTAAACAGTTCTTTCTAAATAACCTGTGAAATCAGATTACTTATGATTACAAATAAAACCCTTACTTGTTCTGCTTGCTTGCTTCTGCTGATGAAAAAAGGATTTCCTGTTCTTACCATATTACCTAAGTAGCATTAGCATACATGCTGTAAACCTGTACTATAGCCAATGTGAAAGAATTATCTTTTAATTTCTTCAGATAAAACACTGTTCAAATGGTACATGCATCCAGAAAAATATTTTACTGGAGAAAGTAGTACTGGATCTTGGGTAACAAAACCAACAAATGGAATGGAATTAACTAGTTGTCTCTGCTTCTTTTAGCATATAATTTAGCACCCCTAACTTCTGAATGATTAGTCTGTATTTTATAGTCAAAATGCATCCTGCTAAAGAACTCTAAACAAATGTAATTATACTTTCACTGTATTATACTTAGCTTTATTACGCTAAAAAAGCACATTCCTTCTCCATCCTAGCCTAAAGAAAATAATTTATTTACCATCTAAACATCCATTTTCAGCAGGAGATCTAAATGAGTCTATCTTTTCCTAACTAGTAATAAGTTTTAGAGATTCCTATTATTTATTGCATAGATTTTTATTACTATAATTCTTAATTTAATTTGAGGTCTAAGTCAGCAGGAAATTCCCAGCACTAACAGGTTCTGCTCAGAATCTCAGGAGCATGGTTTAAATGTGAAAATGCAGCACATCTTTTTTTGAAACGAAATCTTAAATGCTGGAAAACAGAAGATAAAATTATTTAAATCCCACATTTGATATAAAAAGCTAAGTTCCTGATAGTTTAAGGCATATTGAGTTTGTGTTTTCTGGATGAAGACTAATGTAATACTCATAACAATGAATTTATTTTGTGACTGAAAACATTTTTAACTGGGACTTTGGAAAATATGAGAATCTTCTGATGATTTTACGTCGGTCAGAGAGTACGCCAGTCTATCACCTTTCCTATATGAAGCTATCTATCTGTGTTGGAGGGGTAGTGTTTCTTACCGAGACCTGGCTGCCATTTTTAGAACTTTTTTTGAGAACATTTTTAAGACAAAGAAATGTAGACTTATGGTAAAAGTCGGTCTTTGACCTTTGTTCTAGTGTGTTTAGCTGAACTGGTAGCTTTTAAACTTCTGCCTTTGCCTCACTTTCCCTATGCTGTCAAGCTGCTGCAGGGCAGTAACTGTTTTCTATGACACACGTAAAGCTTTCTCTTTCACTTTTTGTAAAATAAGTCTGTACTGTAGATAAACAGAAGATTGACCTTGCACAACAATATCCTTAGAAACACTAGCTTTTTATTCAAGCTAATTTTGTATATTCTGTCAATACACAGGAGGTTTGTGTTTCCTTACCATGGGACATCCCACCTGGAAAATAATGGTTGTGTATTGTAGGAAAAAAAACGAAGGGGACAGGCTATATTTAAGCGTGATTAAATCAAGCTCATTTTTAAACTGCTGAGTTTACTTTGTCCTTTTGTAACTGAAATCTGAAATCTATGCAAAAATATCGGCGTATGGGAGAGGGAAACAGGAAAGGATTTCTGTGTGTTACTATTCCCAAAACAGCACAAGGAATTCATTTTAACTTAGGTTTGTGTTATGTAAATTGCCATCAATGGAAATGGGAAATTTATAAGACAAATGTGGACAGTTCCAGGTAATTTTTTAACTGCAGTGTGACTTGTCCACTCTTTTAATATTTTTATCAACAAATAGTGGTAGTATGTCAAAGCAGGGTGTGCATGAAAGATGGATTTTACAATGGTGTCAGCTATATAGCATTAGCAGCCTTCTTCAAAAAGATACCGTTCTTCAAAAAAGGCATAACAGCCAGCTTCAATATATATGAAAATGTTCCTATAAAAAATGAACCAGACAAAAAAACAAACAAAAAGGAATATTTCCATACTTTTTCATTTAAAAACAACCAGTGAATAAATGCCTCCCTATATATAAAAAAATGATTTGCTCTGTTTAAAATTTAAATAATCACACAGCAAAGTTCACATGATCTGAAGCTCCATTTTTTATTATTCTGTAGTCAAGTAAGAAGAAATTTAAAAAGTATACAAAACAAAAAATTACAAGCTCAAGTATCTAAATATACTTACGAAATGTTTAGTAATTCAGTCACCTAAAGGGCTGCAAGTTACATAAAAAAATGGTTGTGTGCAATATGATTCATAAAGCTTCAGCTTTATACTTCCAGTAAATAGAAATTATATTTAACACCTGACTAATTAATTTCAAGCATTAGAGAACAACTAAAATATGTCGCAGTTCAATTCTTTAAACTGGGCACTGGATTAACAAAGCATATTTCAAGTATATCTTAATAACTACAAGCAAAATATTATTAGTTTAGATGGGTTGTGTTTGCTGCACTATGGCACTGGCACAGTTGATTTTTCCTGCATCTGTGATGAGAATTAGCAAGTGGGATAAATTAGCAGAGTCCTAGGACCTCCATTGTAACTGTCCTTTTTGTGAGCAAGAAATCCAGCCCACATCAGAGGAAGTATTTAAGAATATTGCTTCCCCTAAACCAAAAGGAATTAAATGCTAAAATATGTTTATTGGATCTAGGTTCTAGCATTTTATTCAAAAGTCTCTAAAACATATTCAGCCTTTAATCCTCAAGTGGCTGTAAATAACACAGGGCTCTGGCAGAGCAATATAAGGCTGAAAATGGGAAAATACTGAAATCCCATTTAAATCTTTTGCCAGAAGTTCCAGAGACTTGATGTTAAGTATGCATTTATTTCATTAAGTGGAGTATGTTATTTGCATAGGTCTGGGGTTTTCTTTTTGGAGGGATGTGCTGGGCTGAGAGTGGGTACTTTATAGCCTCTCCATCTCTTCTGTCCTCTCCTTAGCCTTCCCTCCTCTCTATCCTTTTATTTACTAATCTCCCTCTCCTTTGTAGTCTTCTTCACTCACAGACTTAATGACTCCTCCCTTCTCCCAATCCTTTGTCTTCACCTCATTTTCCATCAGACCATCACTTCTGCTCTTCAATAAAGTCATAAGAGAAAAAAGCAAATTACCTTGAAGAGAGAGACAGACTGGTTGATGAAAGGGTGGTATGACTCTTGCCACTGTGGTAAGAAAACAGATATGGCAGCTTTCTGCCTAGCATGATGTTCACCCTAACTGTATTTCCCTCTTTATGCTGCTGAACGATTTTGCAGAGCGCCTGTATTTTCCCAGCCATATGTGACTATATTAATTTTTAAAATTAGCTCACCTCCTTTCATTTCTTTTTTCAACTGCTTCTCTGTTCTCCCAAGGCTTTGAAAAGACCACTGGATATCCTTCTGGTCTATTTGATAATATTTATTTTCACTTATCTCCTTCATTTCTTCACAGTTTTACATTAGTTTGAGAGTACTTACTAACTGCTCACATCCATTTCCTCTGTAGTCACCAACAGGTATTACTTCTTAAGTAGTATTCCTCATGTTTCTCAGCGTCAGCAGCTTCTCCCTACACTGTAGCCTTCTTAATTGGATCTTTACATGCATTTCTTTCCCAAAGAATCACTCCCACAGCTTTCAGGGTGCTGATCCTTCCTTTACAAGAGAACTACTAACATCGGCTTTTTCTTCTTCACGTCCAGAAGCCTGTATACACAGGCAGCATGGCTGGAATTGCCAGTACTTCAACCTGTTTCACACGTAAGAAAGTAAAGCAACTGTTGGGACACCTGCATGGTATTTGGATGTGGTAAAACTGACCTCTTCTCCAACGCACTCCACCGTGGTCTGCCTGGACTTACTTTCCTCTTCCTAAGGCAGCACTCTTCTTCACCTGGGTCAAAACCACCTCTGTTTATCACTCTGTTTTTCACCCTTCAAAGGCTGGTCCTTCTCTGAAGGTCAGCAGAACTATTTCATTCAGCTCCAGGAAGAGAGGAAGGTCTTCAGTATGCAGTAGTGGCTAAACACTCCTCTTTTTATTGCAGTCTCTTCATGCAATCATTATAGGAAGAAACAATTCATAGAACATTTCCTGTATGTGCTGGAACAGAAGCAGTCTAATCTCCTCTGGAAGCATAGTCACATGTGACTGCGAATGCATCGCTTTCAATGTTGGAATGAGGGACAAGACAGATGTAAAATAATAATTTTGGCATCTTAAATTCAATTTTTGTTCCCCTCAGAAATGCTTCAAGTTTCCAGTGAAGCTTGGTCATTCAAAATTTCAGTAGCTAACAGTGGCTTGTGCCTCTTTTTTTATTGGTGAGGGGTGATGGCAGAGGACTTGCTTGCTGCAATACTGAGATTTTCAGAAATTCTCCCTTCCAAGCTCAAGCAGTTGAGGGGGATGTGAGGAAAGAGAAAATGTGTGCTGTGGGGGAGGAGAGCAACGGAAAAAAAGGAGTGTTTTCCACTGAACATCTGAGAGTAAACTATTATATTTGCTGAGACAACATTATTTTTAACTAGCTCTTGAAATTTCTGGCATGGTCACTGCCTGGAACGTACAAATGAAGGCAACTGAAATAAGCAGTTAGGGAAAGAAGAGGTCTGCAGAGGTGCAGCTGGTTGTTAGGAGCAGAAAAATTTAAAATGCCCACAGCAACACTGCAAGTCATACTCCCTCACCTCGGAACTACAAGACTGCAACCTCTTGTGCAGCTTTTCACATTAATGGCATATTTACCAGGCAAAACAAGGAGATTTACTGGCTGATGTTCCTTTCTCAGGGTGGCCAGCCCAAGTAGTCCATAAGATGGGCAAGTAGAACACCCGTCCTGGTACCCTTGGATGTATCCAGCCAACAGTCAGGCTCTTGGCCAGGCATTCATGCAAAGTGGTCCTGGCTTTTATGTGAGTGTTCTCCACAACAGTGTGTGTCAGCCTCAGAGTCCTCACTGTGTACGCTAGTGTCAACACTGTCTACAGCAAATTGACTTCGATATGTTTTTCCATCACAAAATCCAGTCAGGCTTTCCCTAACATACACAGGTGAAAGGAGAATTGCTGGTTACCTGCTTTTTGTTCTCCTGCAGCATATTATGACATTTTATTTGGGATGGCAACAGAGCAGCAGGACAAGTGTGGTGAGTTGTCTATGGTAGCCAGAGATAGATGTGGTCCCCATTT
Organism: Pandion haliaetus; assembly: GCA_013401275.1. Classification (NCBI taxonomy): domain Eukaryota; kingdom Metazoa; phylum Chordata; class Aves; order Accipitriformes; family Pandionidae; genus Pandion; species Pandion haliaetus. Next base: position 9,156 of record VYZV01035371.1, on the reverse strand, counting down.
TAACAAGGTCTGGGCTCGTTCCACATTGCACTGGATGAGGGGAGCGTTTGTCACAAGAGTCCGTAAGTGCTCTCTGAAGCTCTCTATCCGGTTTCTGCAGAGCAAGGAGGTGAAAAGAGCTTGCAGTGCTGTGTCGTGAGTCTCCAATATTGCAATGAGGAAGCAGAATTCAGAGGCGAATAGGGGCTTTCTTACCTTCCTAGCCCTTCCAGGATATTCTCAGCTTGGGAAGGGCGGGAAGGCAGTAGCTCAGCAAAACATTATGCATGTCTCATTTCACAAACTTCAAATGGGTATATAGGCTTTACGTTATCTCAACAGCTAGTACGTGCTAGCACTGTATCACATGATATTAAGGTGTTTCAATGTACGTAGATTTAGTGTATTTTTCTGATTCAGTGTAAACAAGCCCTTAGGTCACAGATCTAGAGTCAGGTGTACAACTCCTTCTATTAGCAATCTCGGTGAAAGCAATAAGCTTACTCATATGAAAAGTATCTCTGCATTTGAAAAAGCAGATCCTTATATTTTAAATCTCTGTGGTGGCAGCATGCCTGTTTTACTTACTGTTTTAATTATCTAACTTTCTGGGACTGCTCATTTTTTCCAAACTTGTGATTCACATAGCTTTCTTGCCCATATGTTTTTATTGACATTTATTTGCCTTAAAATTAAAGAGTAATTAAACTAACACTATAGGTGTTCTACACTATAAGAGTGAATGCTTATCACTTAAATATTTGTGCATATATATGTGCCACATATGTGGTTTGTATATATATATGTCTCATAAACCATATTTAAGATTTAGGCTTTAGCAGATTGATGTGTGTGTGTATATATACTTATCTCCAGAACACTATTTGTTAATATATTGATGTATTGAAACATAATCCATGGCTGAACAGCAGGTGAAATAGTTCATATAGTAAAAAAAGGTATGTCATGGCAAAGAACGCAACCATAGCCTGGCAATTTCCTATTTCTTCAGAGTTTGTGTAAGAAAACATCTGCGCAGATCTAAAATGCTGAACAGCCTGACAAGGACAGTGCCATTTAACATGTGAATGTCTTAAAAAGCAGTTTATGAATATTCACATCTTTGAGGATTTCTCTCCCAAAGGCCTCTTGGTCATGCAGTGGCTTTATTCTAGATGTTTTCTGACAAAGGTAAAGAATGAACTGAAAAAGAGTACCATTGTTTCTCTCATTTAATACAATGCTGATACACCTAAATTGGTGGGTTTCAGATGGAGGTGGCTGCTACTCATAAAGAATTGTGCAAATCAGTAGGGTGGGGCAACGAAAGTTTGAAAATATTTTAAAATGTGTCCCTCATACGAGTATGGCAGCCTGTTCATGAACTACTCACGGGAAGGTGTTTGAGAGAACTGTGCCAAACCTACTCTGTATCTAAAAGACACACATCTTTATCACCTGAACTTCTCCACTGATTTCCACTACTAATTCAATATTTACTGCCCTTCCTGTACTAGAATGTGAACATCATCTTTCTAGATAACACAGCTGACAAGAAGTGACAATACAAATTACCTTGCAGAGGAAACCAGAAACCAGCAAACTCTTCAGAAAATCAGCCACCATGCAAAACACACTAGAAAAAACGTGTCTAGAACTGTCCTGCAAGGAGCAGGCTCTGTAGTTGAATTAACCACCCAAATACCATCTATGAATGTCATAATGCAAAAAGGAAACCCTCACTGACAGTATCTTCCTGTCTATTACGTACTACTCGATGCTGGTGTATATATACAGAAAATTGTTAAGTAATTACAGCATCTACTAAAACACATCCTTGAAAAGTTCTTCCTGGAGCTCTCTTCCACCTCCCTTTTTAAACAACACTTCCAGTAGTAAACTCACAATCCAAAGCAGATTTCCCCTGTACTAACAAACACTCATTAGAATCAAACCTTGCTGGCAGAGCAAATGCAAAATTCATGAATACCAATGTATTTAACGTAACTGATGTCAGTGCCCCAAAGCACTATTAATTTTCATGGGTCTTCTCTGTACACTTTTAAAAATGTGATGTATTATATTACACTGAACACATCACATACCCTCATGGCAATTACATGCGTGAAACTAACCAACCATTATTCACTACAACGAACTCACACAGATAACTGATCAAGGACAAAAGACAGCAAAGGGTAGGAGAATATTTTTTTCATAAAGAAGATATTCCACCTCTTGCACAGTCGAGGTGCTCACGGGGGACCTACAAGTCGTGGTTAAATAATAATCTTGGGAAGTAAATTCTTAACAGTGGATAAACAAATTGTGAACTCAGTAGCAACATTGTTTTTAAAGCTTGCACTTTTCTTGCCAATTCATCCCTGTACATTCGTGTTAACAACTGTTTTCTCTCCAGTGGTTTAATTGATTAAAATAATTTTATTATACTAAGAACAATCACATCCCACTGGTCTTTAGTTTGGTTTTTGCAACATGTCAGATCTGATTAATGGATGTCAGTCAAGTCCAAAAGTTTGTTTGTTTTCTCCAGTTCTATAAGTCAGTCTAATTAAAGATATCACCTCTTCTACGAACCTTGTCTCAGTTGTGTCACACAGTATAATAGCCACGGCATCGTAACTGTACTCTCAAAATGCAGTGAAGTGATATAAACTTTTAATTAACCACTTCTGTCCTACTTTTACAGCAAATGGAATGGGTAGTGGAGGAAGAGGGAAATAATACAATGCATTTTAACTTCAGCTAAAGATAGACCAGTATATGAAGGTTGAAAAGCAGTGCCCTATGGGCCTCGTAACAGCAACTGTATTTTATACTGAATGTTTTTCCAAAAGTTGTTAGGTTTCTGTGCCACCTGCATTTAGATATAAGCAGATTTGTCTCGCCAACAGTGAAGAACAAGGCTATTTTTTTTCTTGATGAAATCTTTTTTGTGCAAATTCAAAGGGGGGGCTTTCTCACCAAAGTTGTGTGCCTGTTTCATCTGAAAATGTGCTGTCTAATTGCGACACTTTGAAGTATGTTCATGAAAATGTGTTGATGCTGTCACAATGCTCAGCTGTAAACTGCGGTGTTGCTAGTAGCACGGTTAATCAGAATCTATGCATTTTTGTAACCTGAGTATAAGTAAAATATTTAAAAGATTTTATTCATACAAATCATAATAAAAAGTAATCACAGCTCTAGACTAAAGTGCTCTTCTCAAAGCACTTGGTAAAGCCACTTTCTCTGTTGAGGCTTTTGTTTGTTTGTAGGCATGGAAATGAGTTAATACACAACTATCTTGCCTTTGTGGCCTGAAAAATCAATATTTCCTCACTGATGCAGCATATTACTCATATCTGCCAGGTAAGGTTTATATTGAAATATCCTTTTGATGAAAGAAAGCTCAGGACACTGAGGGGAGACCTTATCGCTCTCTACGACTGCCTGAAAGGAGGTTGTCATGAGGTGGGTGCTGGTCTCTTCCATCAAGTAACTAGTGATAGGACGAGAGGAAATGGACTCAAGTTGTGGCATGGGAGATTTGGATTGGATATTAGGAGAAATTTCTTCACTGAAAGGGTTGTCAGGCATTGGAACAGGCTGCCCAGGGAAGTGGTTGAATCACCATCCCTGGAGGTATTCAAAAAGCATGTAGACAAGGCACTTCAGGACATGGTTTAGTGGGCATGGTTGATGGTTGGACTCGATGATCTTAAAGGTCTTTTCCAACCTAAATGATTCTATGATTCTATATGAAACCTGTGAATTGAAACATTAAAAATATTTAGTTTTATTGTTTGCAACTATCATGCCTTAGAACTTAGGACACATATAACTGAAAAAAAAATCTATTTTAAATTTTAAAAAGCCACTCTGAAACCATTCTTGCCAAAGGAAAATTAAAAATGTCTAGAATTGTTTTCAGTTATGCTACTCATACAAGGGCAATCTTTTATATTTTGTTCACTTGAAGGAGAAGGGATAAAATACTTTAAAAAGGAGAACATTTCTTGGTGCTTAGAAGTATGTAATTTATATTTGTAGGGTGGGGAGAAGACGGGAAAAATAACTGGAGAGCTGAAGACTTCATGAAGAGGACAAATGGGGAAGACAAACTGATTCTTGTTTAATTACACTTAAAATTGAGCTTCTTATATAATGAAAAAAAATGTACAACTGTTTTAACAGATTCTAAAAAAAGTTATTTTCCCCAATCTAAAGTTACCTTTTTTCATGAACTCTATTTTGCAGATGGAGCACAATTGAAAGAATTGTTTTTTGAACTCTCCTAAAAATGTTCCAAGGTCCGTTTTCTATGAATCAAAACCTCTTTACTTAAGGTACAATCTGTTAGTGTAACAGGCCTGGAGACAGGATAGTTCATCTCGCTGGACTGTCTGGATCTCCTTGCTTCAAAAGGATTTAACCTGTGTTTCCAAACATGGTGGTCCGTAAGAAATTCAACCTTAAATATCATTGAGCCAACACTGAAGCCAGGAATTCACATATTATTAGTCTTTATTTTTATGTGACTGGAATTATTCAGAGAAAATAGATGACAAGGAAACAGTAAGGAATTAGTTATGTGTGAACATGTGCAACAGTGTTGCTAGAAGCTACTAAGAGATTTGTATTGTCAGCATTAGCCTGTTGTAAGAAAAATTAATACTCAGAATAGAGATAAGGAAGCCATAAAATATAAAACAAATGCAATTTGCACTGCAGTTAAAAAAATTTAATGGTTAGCATGATGGGTATAATTATCATAAATGTGCCTATATAGAATAATGCTGGAATGATATTTATGATAAGATTTACAGCGTCTATTTACACATCACCTGTTCAACAACTTGTTAATCCAGAACACATTCTCATGAGTTTTCATCAGCTTAAAAAACCCACCATAATTAATTTTAAACAAACTTGCTGCAAAAATTCCTCTTTCCTACCAGTGGAGAGAGAGAGAGGAGTGAGTTTTCCTACAGAATGCAGCACCAATTACTGACCTTGGAAGAGCAATATAACCAGTACAGACCTCCTATAGAGCTACTATACAGCTAGCGTAACTGATTTCCTATAGAAAAGATATTCCATATCTGATTAGAAGTTGGTATTCTTTTAGGATTGCTTTTTGGACACAAATATCCTCAGCAGCATTCATTGTTACCCTTTTTGGATCCAAGAACTTTACCAAAGGCAGTCCAAAGCCATCATCAGTGCATAGGCAAAATACTGATCAAATAGCTTATTTTAGGCAACTTCATAGTTGGCTCTTTCTGCCAACTTCATGTTTAACTCTGTCCTCAGTGTGACCAGAAGCAGCTCTGCAGGAGCTTGTGAGCAAAGGACTGACGGTGACAATCCGCAGATGTCCGTGTCCTCACACAGCATGGCTGCATTTTCATTCCTTTACATTTATTTTGACCAGTGCAAGATTCATGTGGGGGGATCAGCTGTCAAAACAGACTCTTAGGCTAAGAGGCTGCAGCATAGCTTACAGTGAGTGTTAAGGAGACTGTCCAGGAGCAAAGTGGTCCAAATCAGGGAAGAGGAAAGGTGCCTTAACACCACCTTGTTGTCGTTTCTCCTCCATAGGAAACCCTGTGCCAAGTGTTCCTCAGTCAGAATTCAGGAGCTCACACACGGTAACCAAGGAAGAGAAATACAAACGAAAAGTCACAATAAAATGTTTAAAAATAACTCTAAAACTTTCCTAACCATTTCTGGAACACAGCATATACAAAATAGGTTGTGGTGTTACAAAGGTTTTCTGTTGGTACTTGCATAATACTCCAAAAGTTAGTCATGCCATACATTGATGTTCATCAATCTGTTTGATATTAGTATTTGAAAAATAACGCAGCCAAACACAGAGAAAGCTTCTTTGTATGGTGTAATGCAATATTTAACCATTGTAAATTTGAGATTATATCAAAGTTAGACTGAACAGAGGTTGTTTACTTAGCTTCTCTTTAAATGTAGTAGGAAGTCATAACAATATACTTCTAAAACTTAATTGCCACTGAATTATACCAGTTTTGTGTTGATTACACTAGCATAAAGGTGGTGTAGTGCAGTTGTGAAGCAGATAATTCAGAAAATGTTACAGTAAGACACTTTGAATGGACGATGTGCAAATTTAAATTATGGAGTATCTAAAATAAACTTCAATATATATTTGTTAAAGAAAAGGTTACTTATTGTGTCTTTATGTCTTTTAGGCAGTTATTACTTCCAGTAATTATTATTTAATATTTATATTGTAATGATGTCCAGAAGTCCCAATTCAAATCAAGTTAAAACCCACTGTGCAAGTCACTACCTGAGCATTTAATGAGCAGAAGTGCTTACCCTGGAGGCCTTTCAATCTAGCTCTTGGAAGAGTGGAAGTGCACAAGTGCAAACACACAGTAGTAAGAATAGCGAAAAGCGGCAATTAAACCCTGTTACTCTGAAAAACTATGGATACATTGTTCAGACCATTGAACTCTTGAAAGGGACAAACGGAGTTGGCTGTTTCACCAACTGTTCTTTCAGGTTAGCTGCATGTTGCAGTATTTACTAGTGTTCCTGTTCAAATATAAAAATAGATATTTGAGTGAGAGGATTTGGGGCTTGGTGTCTACCGTGAAATCATGCATAAAGAATTTGTTTAAACTTTCAGTGGGATCAGTTGCATAGTCACCCTTGAAAGAGTCATTATGTAACTCTATATTTTGTACTTTGTGCACTTAAGCTGTAATTATTTGGTAACTGGGATACCAGCTCTGGGAACTAATGCTGCTGGGGTCCCTGTTGAAGCTGTAATCTAAATACTGTCTTGGTATTTATAGCACTTTTAAATCCCTGAGATAACTCCTAGTATTTTCTTAATTTGAATAGATACTTGTATCTTGTATATGTAAAACGTCTTCAGGAGCTGCTACCTATAGTTTCAGTAGCCTTTGGCTAGGCATTTATTTTTGATGGCTAAAACTGTAAGTGAAATAGTAGTATCGTACATTGAAACTAACGTTACAGCTATGGTAGATTCACTATGGGAGCAACAGTTGCTATAAATTTCCCACACCCATCTATTCCCCCGCTGCATTAATGAATGCATTGGGCAATTTGCAGCAAACATTGCCAAAGAACATTTTCACATTAAAAAAGTTACGATAATTCACGCATAAAAGAGGTGCCTTGAAGAGTTCATGATAGATGACATCAGTTACAGAGAAACATTCATATTAATTATGACATTACAGGCCATTAGACAGGAATGATCAATTGTTCACAGGGGATTAAATATTTAGTAATTTTGTTATAGCACCAGTGTAGTGCACTACAGTGAGAAATTCTGAATTTGTTGTCAGTGGGGGTGAAGTTCTCATGCTTGGCCTTAGTCCAAAGCTGACTCATTTGAAGAAAATGGCTTATCTGAACAAGAAGAAATGGAAGTGTTTTAATGTTTTGGGAAATACATATATAATTTTACTTTGTAAAAACTCTGATGGGTATATTTAGTTTAGTTTAATTATTTAAGTCTAGGCATAGATGTAGTCCCTAAAGAGGACTGTATGCTCTGTAATGATGGAGAGAGGATTTGTAGAAAAGTAAAGAAACAATAGCAAATATTATTACCCTAGTAGAAATGCATGCTTATTTCCTATATCTGGATACAAATTGGATACTCGAACATACAATTCCCATACACAGACAAGAAGTTTTAAATAAACAGCAGTATTGTTAAACAGAGTGGACTTTTATAAATGTGATCAACTGTATGTCTTGTTGCTAAAGATTAAACTGCCCAAAGTCCCATAAGAAACTGGATGAAGCAGCTAATGATCCTGAACAGGAAATATCAGTTGGAGTTACTTTCAGGGACTGGTGAGGGTTTAAAGGACTTTTCACATCTAGTTCTACGCCAAAATCAGTGGCAGGTCAATTCTAACCTGACATACCATTTTCCTTTGCTGTTCGATGGCTCATGTAAAATGGCATTTTTTAGCATTTTGTCCATTTCTCAGTAACAGATCATCATAATAAAACACTATCCCAGCTTAGCTGGTGGCAGTCTCAGTAGAGAAGCCAGGGATTAAATGGGCGTGAAAATAAAACTACCTCTGTCCTTAGACATGGTCTCTGCAGAACACAATTAAGGAGCATAAGGTGAGCAGCATGTACAAATCCACCCTGCTGTCAGCTTTGTGTGCTGTTTTGTGGCCGAGCAGAACTCCAGGCTCCAGGTCTGTTAAAATGGCATATTGCATACACAATAGGTTATCAAATACCCATTTCAAACAATTAAGGAAATTAAACAGAAAAACATTTCCATCAATGTGCTGTTGAGATCCAACAAACGCCAATAGTGAAGTCGTGTGACCTACAGTAAACCCACTGGCTGCTTTTCAAACATATTGGTACATGACTAGGTTACAGTTAACAGCATTTTCAGTAACATCGTATTGTACTGAGGGTGTTGAAATACTTCAGAGAAAATACAGCTGTATTGCCGGGTTTATGTGAAACAGTGTGACTATATATGTGGCGTTACTTTAATTGTTGTCGTTTGCATCAAAGTTTAGTACAACATACCCAAACATCTTGTTTGCGTGGAGGTTACTACGTTTTTCCCCCAGATGCGTCTGTTCCCCCAGATCCTGGTGACTGGAAGTTAGGGCGCGTAAGGCGCAATGGAGTGGCAGCTGCTGGGACAGCCACGAAGGTAACACAGCGAACGCCTGATACGTGATCAACCATTCCAGCCATGTGGACGTAATATGTTCAATTATTAAATTAGGAAGGTGAGCTGCTTACGCCCGAGGAAACAATCCCTGTTTGGGATTGAATTTGCCCGGGCAACAGTCGCGCCCCTCCAGAAGACAAACTACGCCAAAACCGGGGGGAAAACCAGCGACGCCTGCACCTCACCGCAGGGGTCCCTCAGTCCCGAGCGGTTACCGGGCCAGGAAGGGCCGCCGCAGGTCGCCCGCGGACAGGCCCCATCCCCGTCCCCGGCGCGGGCCGCACGTCGGGCAGAAGCGGGAGGGCCCGTTCCGCGGCCGCGGTACACGACCCCTCCGCACCGCGCCGCTCCCGCCTCCCCCCTCCGCTCCCCGGTCCGCCCCGCGCCCTCAGCCCCGGCCTTTCCGCCCCGGCCCCTCACGCCGCGCCAACGACCCC